>JAZKJV010011203.1:0-48898 GCA_037367405.1 Ottelia alismoides | reverse complement strand
TACCGTCATCCGATACCTTAATTGTTATCTGGCCTGCTTCATGAGATGCAGACACTCTGATCTCTCCCGCCCTCGGGCTTGCCGAGTGCAATGCGCGTCTCAGGAGGTCAATTCCGTGGTCCGCACAATTACGAATGAGGTGTGTCAGGGGATCACGGATAACTTCAATCAATTGTCTGTCTATTTCAGTGTCTGCACCATCTGTGATGAGTGTTGAGCTTCTTCTTGAGTTCCGAGCTCAACTCCCGAACCAGCCGTGGCAAGTTTGAATACAACCGACCCACTGGCTGCATTCTTGCGCGCATAACAGCATCTTGAAGGTCTGTCGTTAGAGAACTCAACCGTTGAAGTGGTCCTTTAATGGTATCATTATCGTGGCGTCTAGTAAGCTCAAGGAGCTGATTTCGCGTTAGCACTAACTCGGACACGAGCTGCATAATGCTTTCAATTGTATCGACAGCGACACGAATTGTCTCAGAATTCTTCGAGGGCGTCTCCTCTTTCGAGGTTGCCTTTGCGCTGCTCATTGGCTGACGTAGGGCTGGAAGATACCTTCGTCAGAGGCTCCTCTTGCTCATCTTCAACAACAGAAGGTTCTTCAAATGCTTTAGCTGCTAATTCGAGAGCACCGACGACATCGTCATCGTCGCCTGGCGGTTCTGTTCCAAGATTACCGATGCCCGCCAGAATACTCCTTGATCCTATCGATCGCCGAGAGAATGAGTGAAATCGTACGTTGTGTGGGGGTAGCACCATCACGTATCAAACCCATTACAGTTTCTGCCGCATGCGCGACGCGCTGCAGGCGCTGCAGGGCCGAGAAAGCTTGCAAGTACCCTTGATGGTATGAACCAATCGAAAGACACTGGCGATCAGGGCAGCATTGCCGGGCTCTTTCTCAAACTGTAGGATCTGCTGCTCGGCGCCTTCAATGTGCTCGGCAGTCTCCGTCAGAAAGTCTTTAAGTAGCTCATCACGGCTCTATCCTATATAGTGGAGTTTCAGGCACTAAGTTGCATAAGGCGATCGGCAAGTGCCTGAGCTCGGTTTGGCCGCTGGGTTGTCCCACTGTTCACCATATCAGTTGCTTCCATGAGAGTGCTTCTCAATCTCGCAGCCAGCTCACCACATTTCTCGGCAATACCATCAGATTCGAGACTGCCTGTTTCCTCCTGGATGGCTCGGATGGCATCCCTACCGCTCCGCGCAATGTCCGCCACTTCAGCAATCTTTGCCTCGAATTTGTCGCGGAAGCTTGGATCAATGCTTTCATAGACTGCGAGAGCTTTTTCGCTTCCCGGGAAGGGGCGATCTTGAGAAATAGTCGCGGTAGCTGATCGGTTGCCACTGTTCGAAATCTTCCATCAACTCAGGAAGAAGAACAGGAAGATTCTCAATCAGCAGCAGCACTTCATTGAACACATTAAAGATAATCGTTTGCTATGCCCGACGCTGGATTGATCAAGCATGCTGCTCGTGTCTCCAGGTCGGACTCGCTAGTACGGTCGTTCATCTGCCTCTCCGATGGTCACTTTCACCAATTGGTGTCACGAAGAGTTTGCGCTGAGCTGACTTACTGTTGCGTCAACGACGCCTATTCTAAATTCGTCCGCCCCACAGATAACGTTTATCTTATAGAGAACATGACCATTTTTGGCTCCACGCCTCACGCAAGGGATGCGATGTAGGCCATAGTCCGGACGGAACTGTTCTGAGGACTTGGTTTGAATTCCCAGCATTCACAGCTCGAGAAAGCCGCGGCCTTGCTTCTTAGCATGGAGAAGCCGCTTGCATCGCGCATAGTCAAATACTTCGACGACAACGAACTCAAATTTATTGCAGAGGCGGCCTCCGGTTGGGTCATTTCCGCAAACACGCATTGATGAAATCATCGATGAATTTGCGTCCGCGTTTGCCGCAGGAAGTGACGTTCAGGGTACTCCCCAGAGCACCGCCCAACTCCTGGAAGGCTTAGTGCCATCTGACCGCTTAAGTAATTTTGATGACGGATATTGCGGAAACTCGTCTTCGCGCGTTTGGGCTGCTCTCCCGAATGTCGGAGAGACAGCCTTGGTTCAGTATCTCACCAAACAGCCACCACAGGTCATTACCTCGTACTTTCCCGTCTAAGCGGTACACTCGCTGCTCAAGTTCTAGAGCAACTCTCGGTATCCAGCGCGTTGATGTAGTGCGTCGCATGCTCTCACTGCGGGAAGTCTCACAGATCCCGCTCCAGATACTTGAGATCAACCTCCAAGCGGAGCTGGTGAGCAAATCCGCGAGGCACTCAGCACCCGATGTACATGCCAGAATTGCTGGCGTTCTGAATAAAAGGACGCGCGAAAATGCTGATGCTACATTTTCAGGCCTCAGTACAAGTCGTCCAAAGGATGCTGAAAAAATCAAAGGGTTGCTCTTCACCTTCAATGATATAGCGAAGCTCTCTGAGGATTCACGCACGAAGCTCTTTGAGAGCATCCCTGTCGAAACCACGATCGCATCCCTCCATGGGCCGACGCAACGCTTCGTGATTTGATCATGAGCGTACTGTCGCAACGCGGTCGACGCATGATCGAGACTGAACTTGAAAGTGGACGGGTGCCTCCAAAGTCTGAAATTGCGAAAGCACAACGTGCAGTAGCCGATCGCGCGCTCGAACTTGTCGAACGCGGGCGTAATCGAGATCGGGGGAGACGTGTAGCAATGAGATGACCGGACCTGCGACTTGCACAGTCGTCACCCTAAGGACAAACAGAGCTATTGTATGACACAGCAAAACCCTGCTGAACTCTTGAGCCGCCAAAGCTTTCCGTTGACAAGATGCCCCAACTTCGGCGCTTTTCGAGAGAGTAGCTTCTACCTGCGTCGATGATCTGAAAGACCTACTGACAACGCCAATCGGCTGCTTTCTAAATCAGGTAGATGCAGGCGATTCTTGGGACGTCGTCGATGTTTCGAGAACTGTATTGCAGCACTCTTCTATGTCTCTGAGTGGGACGTTCAGGTGCTCATCGCAATTGAAAGACGGCTGCTAGCGGCCCTGGGTGTGATGTCATTTTTGGTGGCGATGGGATCAGAGGTCAGCATAGATGTTGAACGAGCCCTGTCAAAGCTGGAACTTGGACCTCGCGAAAGAGATTTTTTCCCGGACGGCAAACTCACTTACCGCTGCACTTGAGCCTCTCTCAAGCGTAACACTGTCATTTGAGAGAATAGAAACACAAATCGAGTTTACGATCCTTGGACCTCAGAATGTCCCTTGCATATATTCGCAGCTGCTTTTCCAGATCCTGGATAACGGCGGTCGAATGTTCATTCTGCTGCCGAGAGCTCCTCTTTTACCGCTACGAAAGAAGCTAGAGCGAGGGACTCTTAGGGAATCACATGCTGAAGACCCTATCTGGGACACGGCAACTCCCAGAGTCGGGTAGCCCACTCAAACATGAGATAAGCGCTGTTCTAGATGCTGCTCCGATGACGCTGGCAGAGATCTTCCGGTTGTCTATCGGCCAAATTCTCCAACTTGACGCAATATCTGAGTCTCAGATTACTCTGCAGTCAGCATCTACACGATGTTCTCCTGTAGTCTTGGACAACAGGACGGGTACTTCACCGTCCGCATAGACAAGCCTGTGTCCCCACCAAAATCTCTTGCTGAAAACGTGCTTGCGGAGCTGGAAACGGCGGGTAGCCCGAAGGCAGACGTCGCCATTATCGAAGAGCCGACTGCACCAGTATTTTAGGGATCGAGTCTTCTATCTTGCAGTCTATAGATATGATGGAAATTGACGGTCATTTATTTACCGAACGGTCTTCTACCGATAATCCATTCTCAATATGCACGGCCGTACCAATACAAGACCGCAACCTGTTGCATTAGATATCGGCCGATGACCAAAAGTCTCATCTCTCATCAACGCCAACTCTTTGCTCTCTCTGCTGCATCTACTGCAAGAGACACTTCGCTGGAAGTGAAGCTCGCTGGCGTGCTCTTTCTGCTTCTATTCGTTGCAGCCATGACAGGTGACCACCTGGCGGCGATCAGTAATGTTCCTCCTGCGTTCATAAGCGCTACTCCTCACGCTCATTGCATTGTGTCTTATCAACTCTGGGCGGTTACACCCATAACTGCGAGATACGCCGCCATAATCGATCAGCTACGCTTAGAGCTTGAGGAGAAGACGCGCCAAGCAGCAACTTTAGAAGCGGACTTATCGAGGCTCGCATTCCAAAAGCGCATCCTTGACCAGCACGCAATTGTTTCTGAAACTGATGCGTCAGGGATCATAACGTATGCCAATGACGCTTTTTGCAGAATCAGCCGACTCCCACGAGAAGCGTTGATTCGGTAAGAGTCATAGCATCGTGAATTGCCGGCCTCCACCCCGCGGAATTCTGGCAGGAGATGTACGATACATTAGGGACGTGGTGACGTTTGGCAGGGCGAAGTCTGCAACCTGGCAGGTGATGGTAGTCATTACTGGGTACAAGCTACCAACGCCGCGGTACATGACGAACAAGGGAACGTCCTAGGTTATGTTAGCATTCGGACTGACATCACCGAAAGCAAACTTTACCAGCAAAGGCTGGAGCATACTCAACAGCTGCTGTTAGAGGCCACAGCAAACGCAGAGGCTGCTAATCGTGCAAAGTCTGGCTTTCTGGCTACAATGAGTCACGAGATCCGGACACCCATGAACGGCGTTCTGGGTATGCTTGGTCTACTAAGCGATTGTGCTCTTCCTCCGGAACATCAGAAACTTGTGCAGACCGCCAGGGAATCTGCCGATAACCTGCTTGTCATTATCAATGATATTCTTGATTATTCAAAACTAGAGGCTGGCCGAATTCAGCTTGAGTCGATAACTTTTTAGCCCACATCAGATCATCGATAGCGTCGTTTCACTATTAACTTCTAGGGCCCACGCAAAGAACCTTTATCTAGAAATCGATATTGCACCGGATTTTCCTTCATGGATTACAGAGATCCCACTCGACTCCGACAGATACTCTTCAATCTCATTGGTAATGCTATAAAATTCACTGAGCGCGGTGGCGTTCGCGCTATCGCGTCTCACAAAACCATATCTGCTGAGCAGATCGAAGTTTATTTCGAGGTCAGAGATACAGGCATTGGTATACCGAAGGAGGCAATATCTCGGCCTAATTCGCGCGCTTTCCCAAGCGGATGATTCCACCACCAGGAAGTTCGGAGGAACTGGTTTAGGTCTTGCGATATCCAAGCAACTGGCAAATAGATGGGTGGTGAGATTGCGTCGAAAGTACTGTCGGCAAAGGCAGCCGCTTCTGGTTTACGATATTGGGTGAAACCCGCAGAGAAACCGGCGCTGCTCGAATCGCCGGCCGCAACGGCGTATGATGAGCTGTTGGATCGAAAGCTCCGAATTCTCGTAGCTGAAGATAATCACGTCAATCAGATCTTCGTACGCGCACTGCTGGCGAACCGTGGGCATACGTGGATGTAGTGTCGAACGGGTCGGAGGCATTGGCAGCCGTGCAGCATTGTAGCTATGACATTGTGCTCATGGACGTGCAGATGCCCGAAATGGATGGCGTTGAGGCAACTCGCCGGCTCCCGAAAACTGGATGGGGCTGCGTCCTCTATTCGATCATAGCCCTTACCGCTAATGCTATGATAGGCCAGAGAGAGGAGTATCTGCCGCTGGAATGGACGACTACGTGCAGCAAACCCATAGAACCAATGCAACTATTCGCCAGTATCGTACGCGTTCTTGGTAACAAGGAGATGAGTGCGGCCAGCCCTCTGGAGGCGCCGATCGATAATCGTTCTGCGGGAGGCATTTTGTTGTTCGTCCATCCCTGTGGTCGACGAGGACCGCATACGAGACCTCAAGAAGCATCTAGATCGTACTGCGCTCAGGTTGCATTATCTGCTTTTCCGTCGGAAGCACTTGAGTGCAAGGCGATGATCGAGAGTGCCGCAGTAAACAATGATGCGCCTGCTCTTCGACGTGCTGTGCACCGACTCCAGGGCATGGCTAGCAAATTTTGGCGCATCACGACTTTCACATATCCTGGCTCAGATCAGCGCAAAGGCGTATGATGATATTCTGCCGGCCGGCTTTTTGATGCCACTCGGCGAGGTGATCTCCGCAACAATTACCGCGATCGAATCCTGAAGCCGAATGAAGGATGGTTTGCCCTAATGTACAGAATAGCTCTGATCGACGATGTAAAATCCAATGTCTGCTTGCTAACGGGATACCTTCAGGCGCTCCCGGACCTTCAGATTTCGAGCTTTTCAGATCCTGTGGCCGGACTAGCATGGTGTCGGGAGTACGTACCGGACGTCATCCTCGTGGACTACATGATGCCAGAAATGGATGGCCTAGAGTTTATTTCGCCATGTGAGGGACGATCCTCTGCTTGCAGAAACACCCATTATCATGATTACCTCAATGAATGACCGTCAGACAATGCATGCCACACTGCAGCTGCGGGCTACCGACTTTCCTGACCAAACCAGTCGACCCAATCGAACTGATTGGCCGCACTCAGAATATGCTTGAGCTCCGGCGCCGGTACCGTGAGTTAAAAATGCAAATGAGCGCCTGAGCGACTTGCAGATACGGACGCCTTAACCGGATTGAGATCCCGGAGGTTTTTCTTGGCCGCTCTGGAACATGCCATCGGCGGAGCAGATAAGACGGAAAACGGCATTTGCCTCGCACTGGCCGATATCGATCACTTCAAGTCGATAAACGATAGGTTCGGACATGACGCGGGCGATAGTGTACTAAAACACTTCGCGCGAATCGTTTCCAGCGGCTTACGCAAGACCGACATTGTTGGTCGTGTGGGCGGGGAAGAGTTCGCCATTCTGATGCGATGTAAACTAAATGAAGCTAAGGCCACCTGTGAGCGGCTTCTCCGCACTATCTCTGGAGAACCTATTGCAATTGGCAGGGAACAGTTTTTCATTACTGTGAGCCTGGGACTTGCCGAGCATACTTTTCAGAAAGAAACGACTGATCAACTCATTAAGCGTACAGACATCGCTATGTACTGTGCAAAAGAGAATGGTCGCAATAGGCTCCATGTTGCTGAGAATACAAGTGATCGCAGAAAAGAATCGACGGTTAATTCTGAACAGATGGACGACAGTCTCAAAAACACATACATGTTAGGCTACAGACTAATTAGACCGCAACCAGATGCGGATCGCAGCCAGTTTCACCGAGGCCATGACGTTGGCGTCATGGCGGTGGAATCGTGTGGCGATGGTACGATGGTGCTGAGCTTGTTGAAGAAGCACTCGACGCGACTTCACAGCTTGTAGGCGAATGGACTGAAGACCGCCTGGCCGATCCTGTTCGACTTCGGGCGGATGTTGGCATAGGCACCTTGGCTCGCAATCTGAGTACGCAAGGCAGGTTGTGTGCGGGCAAGAGCGCTCTGCATTGCAGCGCCGGTCCGTATCCGCGTCGGGAAGCACGTTCAAAGTATCCTTGACAATGCCGCGCACGGTACGGTCCAGATGCCCTTGATCCGTTCGTCGTCGGTCCGGATCACGTTGTCGAGCGGACTCGAAGGCTGTGTATCCTCTGCGGTCAAGGTGCTTCCTTTCTCTTGATCTCTCTGTGACTTCGCAATCACCAGAAGACCCCTGATTCGGGAGCGTCAGCCTTTCTTCAAATCGGACGAAAATTTCTGTACGTCATCGTTTATGAGTTTGCCGCATAGAGTATTTGGTCTGCCGATTAAGAACCCAAGGATTTTAGTCTGTGATCAATGTCTGCATTAATAATAGCCAGTAACTCGGCAGCATTTTTCCTGTTGCATTGTCCTGTCAGGATGAAGGTACTGGGCTGCCAACTTCGCAGAACTTTCAAGTCATCTCGCGTTAAAGAAGAAAGCTGAGTCCTCAACTGCTCCCAGTACTGCACTGCCGCGTCTACGCCATCTAGCTGCTCCCAAAACTCGCCATAGCTTTGACCCACAGAAGCAAACGTTTGCGATGGGGCGTCAGCCATCTTGGCAGTGAAACTAGTTCTATAGGTATGCCGAGGTGTGGGACGAAGTGATTCCTCTAACAGCACCTGTTCAAACCGGCTAATGGACATAGGGGCTGAAACTCACGCTATAGTTTGAAATTACTGGAACCAGAACTGGAAATGAGAGTATCTGTTGAAAGTTAAGATTACACATTTGGGTGAGGCGATTAGCGGAATGTCTGAAGTACATCCGCATGTTTTGGGGTTGGTTTAGACGCTGTGGCCGGCTTTGGCCCAAAGCTTTCAGAAGCTCGGATTCTATCCGGGCCTCGAACAGGCCAATCACCAAAATAGGATCTACCGACCCATGCAACTGCTTTGCGAGCGTCTCAGCAAGGGACCGTCCAATATCGGCAGCTCGGCGCTCATCTAGCGGACCTGATAGGCGCCCTAGTTGAGCCACGCGTTCACGAACATTCTCAGGAATAGCTGGCATAAACTTGCTCCAAGTTTAGCGATGCCAGTGTCGATGCACGTACAGTGCCAAGATAACTCACCTATAGCTTGATCCTGGGCGCTCAACGTCCCGAAGATGACCACCTCTGGGTCTACGACGCTCGCGAGCTGCAAGTCCCCGCGTTCACCGAATATGGCGTGGAGTATCTTCAGCAAATCATCGCCGATGAGCGCAAAGCCGGCCGCGCGCGGCCGACCGTAAGCAAAGGTTGAGCCCTGCGGCGCTCACCGAATGCTCACGGAAATGCGGCGAGAAACTGCTGCGAATGAGAAAGTGACTGCACAGATCTCTGCTATGGGCATTATGTCAATGTCAGCTCGCTGGGGGCGAGCTCGGTTTGATCAAATTTTACAAAACTACTTGGTCCAAGTATAGCCGAATAGCAATGCAGACCAGCTATACACTTATGCCAGCGCTGACAAAAGCAATCACCGGGGTTAAGAGTAATGTATCTGGATCAAGCCAAATTGAAGCTGTTGATCAAACAGCGGGATGCAATCCTATCATGGGTGCAAGAGCAAGGGCCGGCAGCCCCTGGAACAGCGTCAGCTGGAGTCGAATAGCCCAGAGAGGCTTTACTGGCATTATGGTTACCAGTCCGCATTGACAGACCTAATCAACCTCTTTGCTTTCTCGGATAGCCAAGGTAACAACGCGGGCACTCCAAACTAGTACCAGCTGGCCGCTCGGGGTGCATATGGTTCCCAGTAGGCGAAAAGTCATGAAAAAGTTCGCATTCCTTGTGGAATGCTGCCGCTGAGGAGATATAGGGTGAGTACTTGAAATACTGCTCTGACCCGATCAGGTTGCGTAGTTTTTCCCTGATGTCGTCGTCCGACCTGCCAACGTACCGAATCAGAAAATTGCCATCTCGGTCCACATAACCCAGCGCAAAAGTGCCTGGTGTCTTACCCCTTATTATTGCTGTCACATCGTCATAGGATAAGCGGTAAGGACCAGACAAGCCCGTACTGCGCATTTAGCCCCCCATTCCTAAACCGGCGCCTTCGCTACAAGTAGATACCCGAGGGAATCAAGCCTTGATTCGACTCAGTTTGAGTGGATTGGCTTTCCTGTGACTTATGTCCTCCGCGCCCCCACTGCTCCGAGGTGCATCTCCATCTTGAGATCCGGTCCCACCCTGCGTGCACCGGGTTGGTGTCCGGTCTGAGAACCCCATTGCTGCACTTCCAGATGACCGACTTGCAGGTCTTGTCGCGTGTAAACAGCCCTGAACAACAAGTTCGTCAAGACTCACACCAGTATCCTTCAGCGCCTGTGCTAACTCGCGTTGATTGCCTTCGATTTGAGAAGCACCCGGTCGTCTTTGACCTTAAGGCTGATCCGCAACGACTTATCAAGAATGGACATGCGAACCAGTACGGGTCCCAACTCTCGCGGCTCGAGTTGAAGTTCTAACGTTCTCACAATTGGCAAAGTAGGTAATGCGGGGGCCGCCGGGTAGCCTCACGACGGTCTGAGTGATTTCCGCAACAATAGCCCGGCCTACCTGCTCACCGATGGCCCCACTTGTTACAGTGCAAGTGTGTCTCATTTCGCACCACCGTAACTTTAGTTTCAGACAGAACTTGAGCTTCGCTTCTCTCTCGGCCGTCCAACGGAGCAGTCGCGTCGGGCATCTGCCAAGTTTGCCCTTTGTTGATGCCTGTCTCTAACGGACCAGACGTGTCCTGCCACCCTGTTAGAGTGTGAGATTTTGAACCGATCCTAAATTCGCCATCTAAGCGCTCAGGCCGTAAGCGGTCCAACTTCGACGTTTCCTGCCACCCTGTTAGAGTGGGAGATTTGCGGACCGATCCTAAACTCGCATCTATGCTCTCAGGCAATAAGCGGTCCAACTTCGACGTGGTACCCTTCTGGCTCCTGGTATCTTCTCCTGCATCTGTTGCCGCTTCAATCATTACAGACACAGCACTCAAGGCAGCGGCATCAGTGTTTTGCAAATCCTTGCTGCGGTAAGAAGCTGGCTCGGTCAGAGGGCCTACCACGCTCCCCGTGTGAACCGAGCTGTGGTTCAAGCTGATCAATTTCAGTTTCGGGCTGATCAGTGGTAACTTGGGAGACCGACTGAGAAGATGATGGCATAAGTGCATAATTTACAGCGGCTATTTCTCCGTTGAGCAACCCGATGCGAACAGGTTCGATCTTTGCATCAAGCGGTGCAAACGTCACGACATCTCGATTGCCTGCATCTAGCATCGGTTCCTGATCAAGTGTCCCATGCTCATCTGAAGTCTCTCGGATGCACTCACATTAGAAACCCAGCAGGTTCTTCTCTGTCGCAAAGAGTTGACTAAAGTCGATAACTACTGACAGCTTCGTCGAAGGATTTGGGAGGAACCGCAACCGAGATGGCACTTGCGCCCACTTCGGATGACATTGGCACCAGCAGTTCGAAATCCGGATCTTCCTGCTTGTTTCTGGGCAACTGATAGTCGACCCGGCGCTGTTCGCCGCCGAGAGGTCGTAGAGAAGTGTTGCCTGTGCTCGTATTTATTGGGCCTTCCACTTGAAGTCTCCGCGCAGCATTTTTTCCGCTGAACCAATCGCTTTCCGGGCAGCCTCTTCGACTGGATCCGTTCCGCTAACGTTGTTCTCCGCGTTGGCGTTCACATCACGTCCAGTAGTGGCCGCCGATACTTCTAAGCTGGCTGCCGCTCGTTGACGGTTGTGGGCTCACGGGCGACTGCATTGCCTACCTCAAGCGCCAAATCGCGGAGCGCTGCATCGCTCGTTTTGAGAGCGGAGTTCGGTATGCCCTCCAAAACTGCAATTGCTGTAGCCGCATCTTCACTGGCCACGTCGGCAGCAGCCAAGTACAAGTCTGCTCGCAATCGCTCACTTGAGGCTGGATCACTCAGACTTTGGCTGTGCTCTGCTGCGAACTTGGCCAAGGCCACATTACCTAACCCAATCGCGTTCTCAGCCAACAAGAGATAGACAGATAGCCTTCTTGATTGTTCTTGCAGGACCTCTATTGCCGCCTTAAGGCGCTCAAGTCTATCGTTACCATTTGAGAAGCTGAACGATGACGAAGCCATTGAAAACTGCTTCGCAAAGTAACCAGAGTAAACTGATTTACCGTGCTTTCTGAAGTACTTTTCCGCGATAAACTGGGAACGATCGAAATCCTGCCCTGCGCCAAGTAGGGTTATCTGCCGCCGAATTGCTGCTTCTTCTATCAAGGTTGCCGCCCCCAATAGACGAGCGAGGTCGAGAAGCTTGATCGCTTTATCTGGGTCGCTTTTGTAGACAAGAATTGCTTGGGTAAGCGCAACCCGGGGAGCAAGACCGATGTCGAGGGACCGAGCATCATATCCCCCATATACTTCAATGCAACCGAGTATCTTCCCTCCGAGTAGGCGACCGCTCCTTTAGCAATCGCCTCCTCGATCGGCTGCAGACCTCCTGTACTAAGGAGCTTTCGCACAGCTCTACTGTCGCCGCCACTCAAAGCATAGATAAGAACTGCCCTAGTATTCCTTTTCTGAAGAAGCACCTTCGGATCAGTCTTGTCTATATGGTCGGCAATGGTTCGAATAAGGGTCGGCAGGTAGATTTGAGCAGCATCGCTGCCCCGAGCAATCTCATCGAGTACATTCTCAAGCTTGGCTGTCCATTGGTAGGGTTCAAGTTCCACCGCAACCGCACGTCCACCCAAAAGACAAAAAAGTCCCAGAATTGCGGCCTTGCGGCTCATGGAACATTTGCCTGTAAATCAATACATCGATACGCCGATTCTGAGCTGCCAATGGATTCTCCGGCAGCTTCGGCTTCGTATCCGCATAGCCTTCGATCTTAAAGAACCGATTCTCAGGCAAACCTCCGCTGATCAGCATGTAACGCGATATAAGAGCGCGCTTTGATGAAAGAAGCCAATTATCTGAAGCCCCGGATTTGAACTTTCTGCTGTCCGTGTGCCCGCGCACGACGATGCTTCCCTCAGTCTTAGCCAGAACTCCAGCTATTCTTTTCATGGCAACAACTAGCTGTGGGTTCGGCTTGGCTGAAGCAACCTTAAACATTTCGAAATCAAACTCATCTGTCAAACTGATAAGGATACCTTCGGGGGTAGCAGTTACAGACACCGACGGACGTTTCCCAGGATCTAAAGCTTGGAGCTCCTTTTCAAGACGGGCTTGCAAGGCATGGACTTTGGCTTCGTCGTTTTGATTCTCTGATGCATCCAGTTTGGCTTCGAGGTCCGCTGAAGCAGCTGCTTTTGTTGGGGCTGCATCGGGCTTTGATTTTTCGATCAGAGGAGGGACCGTTTGCATTTCTGTTCTATCGAATTGTCGATCCTCCCCTAGAATAACGCGATTAAAGTCAGGATCGAATGGATCGCGAAATGCTGTTCCAGCGTTCTCTGGTCGCTCTAATGCCCGCTCCCTCTGGTCCATCATTCTTCTTCCCGCCATTAGCAGAAGCTGCCAGTTTTTCGAGAATGCCGTACGGATCATTAAACAGCTCCTGCTCAGACAAGTCTGTCATCCCCTCCTGGCATCTTCTTTTGTGCTTTCTCGGCTTCGGTCTCGGATTTTTCTGAAGCTGACTTGCTCGCGCCCTCACCGCCATCGGCCGAGCTCTTCTCCTTCTCCCCAGCTGTTTTCTCTGCCTTACCGTCGCCCTTCTTTTGGCCACCCTCAATCATTTCGGAGACCCCTTTGGCGGCAGTTACCCGATCGGACATTTTTATCGGGTTGAAGTAGCTCGCTACTTGAGTCAGAACTTTCTTATCAGAGGCGTTTACAAGCCACATAACAAGAAAGAACGCCATCATAGCGGTCATAAAATCGGCGTATCGCAATCTTCCATACGCCGCCATGATGCCCTTCTTCGTCATCTCCCCCCTTCGACGTACGATAACAATCTCTGGCGGCGCCGATTGATCACTCATTTGCAGGCCTTCTTCAAATCATCAATCCATGCGGCGATCCGAGACTCGATAACGGTTTCACCGATAACAATCACAAGTTCAGGGGATCCTGGCTCAAACTGTACTGAGACCGTGCTCGGCAGAACTGACCTGAGATATTCGCAAAAGTCCTCAGGTCCTCTCACTGAGACGGTGCAACTGGAACTATCGCCGAGTAGCTCTCGAACCTTCTGGACGAGATCTACTTTGGCCTTCTGCAACAGCTGCTCTTCTACGAAAGGTTCGATTACCTTCGCTACCAACGAAGAAATCCGATTCTCAATCAGCGTTAGTCCCTCAGCTAGCTGTTTCGTTATGCGCAGTCCTTCTTCTTGGACCCATAACGCTCGGTCTCTAGCATGTGCCTCTTCTGCTGCTCTTCTCTCAGCAGAGTTCTGAGCTTGGCATTCCAACAACGCTGCAGCTTTTCCCTCTGCAACACCGCAACGAAAGGCCTCATTAATTCGCTTGTCTTCTTCTTAACGCAACCTTTGGGGGCACCAAAAGGACGCCAAAGACTGACGGTCTCAGAGTGCTTTTCGAAGTGACTAAGATAAATGGAAGCCGGCACTACATTTGTCATGCTCTAGCCTGTCGTACCCCACTGCTTCAGTATTGCAGCCTGCTTGTTCTTCGTTGATGTCAATAATTCTTTCTAGACGCTTGCTGGGCGCCTTTCCAGCTGCCTTCGATAACTGTGCCAACAAAGCTCGATCACTGTCAGCCTCTACCTCAGGAGCTGGTAATGCATTAGTACCTGCTGCATCAATTTCTGCTGCTGCAAAGAAGGAGGGTTTGCACCATCAGAGAGGCCGCTGCTGCCGCAGGCGCTGCTCTACAAGTGCCCGAGCAATCGGTCTGAAGCCAAAAACAATGAGCACCGCCGCCACACCGAAGATGGCAACAACTCGTAACAGGCTACCGAGCTGATTCAGCAATACTTCGCCGAGGCTCCGCTCTCCGATCGGTTCGAGATCATTCGCACCTGGCATGAAGTTAACAGCAGAGACCGTAATTTGATCTCCACGCCCCTCTTCAGCACCAACGGCTGATCGCACCAATCTCTCGATTTCGTTGATCTGCCCGTCCAAACCGGTGGTGGATGCTGCGCCCCCCGAAACCTCGACAAGTTTTTTCCGGTCAATAAGTACCGCTACAGTAAGCTGCTCGACACGGTAGCCTTGGCTCTCCGTTGCGGTCGTTTTAGAATTGATCTCGTAATTTGTAACTTCTTCTTTCCCGCTCGTTGGAACGCTTAGATTGCTCGCCCTGAAGTTCTCCTCCCTCTTCCCCGTATATTCTGTTCAGCGCCAACCGCCGCATTATTACTTGTGTTTTGTGAGTTATCCGCCTGCTTTATCACACGTAGTGATCTTTCCACTCGTGACTTAGGATCAAATGCCGTTTCTGTTGTCTGCTTCTTATCGATGTTTATCTTGGTCGTTACGCTCGCCTCGAAATTCTTTGTGCCAAGGTATGGTGTCAATGTTCTGCGAATCCGATCCTGGAGCTCCTTTGCGACTGTCTTTTCGAGCTCCAACATTTTTGAAGGCGCTTCCGTAGATCCATCGCCCTCAGAAACAGCACTGTCCCATCAGTACTGATGACTTGTACACCTTCGGGCTTTAGTCCAGGAACAGCGGCTGATACGAGATGTCGAATGGCGCGGGCCGAGGTGAAATCACTGGGACTGTCAAGTTTAACAATAACCGATGCTGATGTTCCTTGCCTTTCGCGTCGGAAGGTCTCTCTTTCTGGCATAACTATGTGCACGCGAGCTGCTCTAACACCCCGCAGCGTTTGAATCGAGCGCGACAACTCACCTTCTAAGGCACGTGCCCTGGTCATGTCCTGCATAAAGCTGGTCAAACCCATAGAGCCTACCTTGTCGAACAGCTCGTAGCCTGTCGATGAATTGGTTGGAAGACCCTTTTCAGCGAGGAGCATGCGCGCTTTCGCTGAGTCCATCGGACTTACCATCACCTTTGTGCCATCAGAAGCAACGTCGAAGCGGATACCAGCTTCGTTGAGGGTGCCTCCCATCCTGCTCACATCATTTTGACTCAAGCCCGAGTATAAAGTTTCCATATCAGGGGTGCTGAGCAGATAGCTGCCAAATATAACCGTGCCAACGATGACAGCGGCGCTAAGCAGAAGCGCGCTCATCTTTGCAAGCCCGAGCGCACGAATATTGGCTATAACATCGTCAAACCGGATGAAATTCGGCATCTTCCTTCCCAGATCACATAGTTCGCTCGCGCACCTTATACTGTGAAACTGGCGTCAAGATTGCAGAAGCGAAAAAGCCACGCTTCGCAAATGAAGGCGTGGCTTTCTTTGGAAAGATCCGTTGGATGCTTACTGCCTGAAGAGCGCGAGGATCGACTGGCTGGACTGGTTAGCGATAGAAAGTGCCTGGATACCCAGCTGCGATTGGACCTGAGAGGCCTGGAGACGCGTCGATTCTTTGTTCATGTCCGCATCGACGAGTGAAGATATACCGCGATCGATGGCATCCATCAGGTTCGAGACAAATTCCTTCTGTATTCCGATACGAGATTTTGCTGAACCGAGATTGGTAGCAGCCGTCGTCATATCAGCGATCGCGGAGTCTATCGCCTGAATGTAATCATCGATTTGAGCATCGGTGGCCGACGAGATATCCATTTCGCCGGTACCATCATAACTGGCCAGGATGATTGATCCATCGCCAGCTGCAGCACCGATAGCACCACGTGTTCCACCAGCAGCGGTCGCCTCGGCAGCCGTCCATACGTTCGGAGCCGAGAATACCAAGTTCGACGGCAGTAGCTGTACCTGCTGCGCCGGCTCCGTCGGTATTTGGGCGAAAAAGGAAGGTCGAAGAAATCGAAAGAGTGATGGTGCCGACCGAAACCTGATCGTTGCTGCGAGAAAACGATGCAACGACAGACTTCGTTGCCGAGTAGCCGCTTGTGGCGTAGCCCGTATCCACCGACAACCAATTTTCACCCGTGAAGGATGCTGATGTGGCAACTGAGCGTAGCTGATCCTGCAAGGCATCAATTTCTGTCTGCACCTTGGCGCGATCCACGCCCGGCTCACGAGAAGCAACAAGTTTTGCTTTAATCGATTTGCCAACATCGATTGCCGTGTTCATCGCCGTGTAGGCAACATCCACAGTTGCTGCGCCCAACCCGAGTGCGTCGCTCACGGCCGAAAGCGACATGTTATCAGAGCGCATGGTGGTCGCCATCGACCAGTAGGCTGCGTTGTCCTCAGCAGAGGCGACACGAAAGCCCGTAGAGATACGGCTCTGGGTCTCCGTCATGCTCCTGTTCGTCGCATTCAGCGACTGCAAGGCCGTCATGGCGGCAAAATTGGTGTTGATGCTACTCATTTCGCATGTCCCTGATAATCAAAAGCTACAGATTTCTTGGGGGACATACCGGTTCGACCGGCTTGGCAGGGCGGCATCATGCCTTTGGGCTGCCCGGGGCTAGCTCCAACCTGTCATAGGACCCTGTATAGAGGCAAAATGTTAATGAATGGTTAATTTACAGATACGATCGGACCAGCGAACCTACCAGCAGGTTCCATCCATCCATCAATACAAAGAATAGAACCTTGAAGGGCACAGAAAATAACGGTAGGTGGCATCATCATCAATTCCCATCGACATCGTGATCGTTGCAACGATTAAGTCGATGACTAGAAATGGCATAATAATCAAGAACCCTATCTCGAAGCCTCTTCTTATCTCCGATATCATAAACGCCGGCGTGAGTACGCGGAGGTCATTTTCCGTGTCTCTGGGTGAGAGCTTCATGGTCTCAATGGCGATATCGGAGAAGATTTGTAAGTCTTTCGGGCGCACATTCTTCTTCATGAATTCTCTAAACGGAGCTGTGATTTCATCGTAAGCTTCCCGCTCCGAAATCTTGTTCTCAAGGAGTGGCTGTAGTCCCTTTTCGTATGCCGTTGTAAAGGTTGGTGCCATTACAAAAAGTGTCAGGAAAAGTGCCAGACTTAACAATATCATATTTGCGGGCGTTGTTTGTAGTCCCAGCCCAACTCGTAAGAATGACAAAGCAATGATGAAGCGAGTAAAGCTGGTCACCATGATAACCAAGCTAGGCGCAATAGATAACACGCTGATGAGTAGAAATAACTGAATTATTCGGCCCGAAACACTACCTCCCTGAGCGGGAAAGAGCGCGTCAAGAGATGGGCTTTGCGTGGGCACTTGAGCAGAAGCTTGCCCACACAGTAGGAAAACGGCGAAAAGGAAGACAATCGCTGGGATGATTTTCTTACAGTCATTCTATAACCAATGAGCTTATGATAAACTCCCGAGCTTTACCGTCACTTCTTATCCTAACTCGATCATTTATATCATCCCGGAGGTGAGCCAGGCCGTTCATTCCTTGAATTTCGGAGAGCTCGAGGGTGCGCAGTAGTATGACTATATCCTCACCGATCTTAGCCAGAACGACATCTGCATCAGCCGTATCTTTCTCTATCAAGAGACTCCCTTCAAGGCGCACAAAAAGCCCTTTGGATTGGCCAAATTTGTGAGTATCGGAGCGAGTGGACGCACGACAAGGTTGGGACTAACGCTGCCGCTTGTCTTACTATCCGAAGATACCTGTCCCTCACCCTCCTTCTCTGGTGCAGTCTGAACAGCGGCGCTAGCAGTAGGCTGGTTCGCCAAGAACTGCTTCGAGAAGAGAACCCCCCCGCTTCCCGCAAGGGCGGTCACAATAACAAGGCTGAAGACGAGACTCATCAGTCCATTTTGTGGTTTCGACACCGTCGATGTGTTCTTTGACATCGAAGCTCCCTAGAGAGGACTTATTATATCGATTATCTGTTGCCCCCATGCAGGCTGCTGTACCTCCATGCCCCGCCCGCGACCACCATAGGATATGCGCGCCTCTGCAATACGTTCATAAGGAACCATGTTGTCTGCGCCGATATCGCGCGGCCGTACGATTCCTGCGACACTAACGACGCGCAACTCGTAATTGACCAGTATTTCCTGGCTTCCACTGATAACAAGATTGCCATTTGGTAGTACCTCTGAGACAATCGCTGCAATTCTTGCATCAATGGTTTCGGCGCGGCTGGTCCTACCTCTGCCATCAGAATTTGTGTCGCCACTTAATCCAATTTTGCCATCCAGCGTTCCGGTTGCACTCGATGAGGGAAACGTATACCCATAATTGTAAGAAACAGATGCATCACGGGCTGATCTGCGCGAGCGGTTGGACCTTGTGTCAACATTCCGCCCGATCATCAATCGAAATCTTAACGGTCAAGACATCGCCGACAGCTGCAGCACGAACGTCTCGAAACAAATTGGCTCCTGCCGGTTGCCAAGTCGAACCAGTACTCAAAGGGCGCGATGGCTCTTGCACAGGGGCCACCACGTCAATGCCCTGTGTCCACATTCCAGCGCCTATTGGCGCGAACTGGGGCTCGCGTCCTATTTCTTCGCGGATCGATTGCACAACCTCCTAGAGCAGCCACGATCCCCCAAACAGCGATGCACAGATACCTCATGGTTTGCTTGTCTCTTGAGAATTGGAGTTCGGTACCGAGCTGTCCTGTCCCTTCACGTGGCGCGATTGCACTTTGGAAATCTGGCGCAGGAGTGTTTACCGCTCCCGACATAATCTCGGTAAGCCGTGCGGCCTTCTTGGCTTCCATCTCGCTTTAGAACTGCACCCGACTGCCGAGCGTCAAGCTTTGCAAGTAGAGCTGACGATGTTTCCTCATCCATTTCGGATAGTTGCTTAGCGGCTGCATCTGCCTTCATATTGGCAAAGATCGAAACAAGATTCTCACGAGCCTTCGCAATGAAGGGCCTCTCTCTTCTCGTACCAACTACGCAGTTCTGCGATCTTCTTTTCTAATTCTTCAGTTCGCGCCTGTAGTTCAGATTTGAGCTCTTCGAGACGTTTCTCTGGAGAGTATAGCGCGCGTCGACTGCAGGGTTCGCAATATTTAGACAGTAGCTAGTTGCTTTCTTGGCATCCTTTTCCTCACCAGAATTGACTTCTGCAGCTGGCTTCTGAATGCCCGACGGCGCAACGGCTGGCGCCCCCTGGGACGGCGCTATCATGCCCCCTGTCGCCGGCGGTGCTCCTGTAGCCGGCGGCGCTGCTGTAGCCGGCGGCGCTGCTGTAGCCGGCGGCGCTCCTGTGGC
Source organism: Ottelia alismoides (assembly GCA_037367405.1). Lineage (NCBI taxonomy): Eukaryota > Viridiplantae > Streptophyta > Magnoliopsida > Alismatales > Hydrocharitaceae > Ottelia > Ottelia alismoides. The sequence continues at coordinate 29,279 of JAZKJV010011203.1, read as the reverse complement.
GGCCGGCTGTTCTCGTTCCTGAACCGCAGAGTCTTTGTTGCCATTGCCTTCGGCGGTAGGGGGTGCAACCGGCTTGACCCAAAGGTGCGCTCGGCATCTCGATACGGTCTTGTTGGGTTGCTGTCTCCTTCTGATCCCCTTGCTTTTCTGCTTGATCGCGCCCCTTGACTTTGATCCGCACGTTAGGCGCTCTATCCCTCAGCTTAGTGTCGATCGTGCTGTTCTTCGAAACAGATTTGTTCCGGCCTGCCTCAACAGGGACGGTCGTGGTTGCCCATTCATCCTTGCTTTTCTGATTTGTCGAAGGCGCAGCCAGCGCCAAATGGCCAATTAGTACGAAGCTCACCGCTATTGATACAGCAAGTGCTAACAAGCTCAGCGTGTTTGGCCGACCTTTGCTGTTCACTGAACCACCAACTCAGCTTGAATGGCCCCGCTTGACTTGACTGCTTGGAGAATTGAAATGACATCCGCTGGCTTCAGTCCGAGAGAATTGAGACCCTTAACAAGGCTGTCCAGACTATTGGTTCTCAAGATAGCAAACTTGCCCTTCTCCTGTTTTGCTACAACGGAAGTCCTCGGCACAACCACTGTGCGTCCGTCCGAAAACGGTGCAGGTTGAGAAACATCGTCATCCTCCGTTATCCGAACTGTGATATTGCCCTGCGTGATTGCCACGGGCGATATACGCACAGCACCCCCCAAAACAATTGTCCCGGATCTCTGGTCCACAACGATCCGCGCAGGTGTATCAGCATCAACTGGCAACTCACCAACATCGGCCATAAACCTCGCTGCAGAGATGCCCGACGGCTGGCGCAGAGCAACTCTGCGCGAATCCATTTCGCGTGCGACAGGCATTTTGAAGACGTCACGAGAATACTCGTTGATGACATCCGCAATTCTCACAGCTGTAGAAAAGTCCGGATTGCGTACTCAAGAAACAGGCGACCGTTCTCATTGAAGTCGGTAGCAACTTCCTTTTCCACTATGGCGCCATTTGGTATTCGCCCAGTCGTTGGCACCCCTTGAGTCAAGCTTTCACCTCTGCCCCTGGCGGCAAAGCCCGATACTGCCAATGCCCCTGAGCAACAGCGTAGACCTGACCGTCCGCACCCGATAGAGGCGTCATAACCAGCGTGCCTCCCAGCAAGGAAGAGGCATCCCCCACAGAGGAAATGGTAACATCGAGACGCGCTCCGGCTCCAGCAAACGCGGGCAAATCTGCAGTTACTATAACTGCTGCCACATTACGGGAACGCTGGTTCGCTCCCCTAATGTTCACACCGAGTCGATCAAGCATTGACTGAATTGACTGATCTGTAAATGGCGCATTGCGGAGACTATCCCCGGTGCCATTTAAGTCCAAAGACTAGACCATATCCTATAAGTTGATTGTCGCGGACACCACGTACTGTTGTGATATCTTTCACGCGCGTCTCCGCAAGCGCGGCTGCGGCGTATAGCCAAACAATGGTTGTGATCAAAACTCGCATCAGTCGATGCCTTGTTTGCACAATGGCCGCATCAACGACTTTTCCTCGAATTACCACGCCAGTATCGACGTTTCTGCAGGACACTGTCTCACCAAGACGGCCTGATTGCAAAGCTAGAGCTTGTCCTGTCACTTCCAACCCGACAGCGTTGAACTTCACTGTCACCGTATCGCCTGCAGACACCAGGAAGGCCTCTTTCAAAGCTGCAACTGGGATCGGTCGACCAGGCAGCAGTACCCGGCGCGCCATTTTTCCTATTACATCTCTGGTACTTTGATAGAACTGGCCTAGTTCTGATCCGAGCATCAAAATCCTTTTCAACGATTTGACTGTCTCTTATCATATCTCCTGGTTTTATTACCACGCTCCGGAACGGGTACTGCCAGCCGTGCCGTTTGCGCTGGAACCGTCGTCAGAACATTGAACACGAGCAGGAACATCAGCCATACTGCTGGCTTCGCTAGCTTGGACGCATTTTCTATAATGCCGGAAGGTAGAAGATCGCGCATTACCTTATGCCCTTGGCCACCGTACCAAGCATTTCGTCAGCAGCTTGGATTACCTTCGAATTCATCTCGTATGCGCGTTGAGCGGAAATTAGCTCGGTGATCTCCTTAACTGGATCAACATTCGCGTTCTCGAGATATCCTTGCTTAATGGTTCCAAAACCTGGATCGCCAGCAACTCCAGGTACAGGTGCTCCTGACGCCGGCGATTCCCTAAACAGGTTGCCACCCAATGGCTCAAGTCCGGCTTCATTTACAAAGCCTACCAGTGCAAATTGTCCGACTTCTTGCAGCTCGGCCTGACCGTCAACCCGTACGAGGACTCTACCCTCAGAGTTGATCACCGTCTCTACTGCCTCTGCGGGAATACTGATACCGGGCTCCACAATGTCTCCTGCTTGGGTCACTAACTGACCGGCCTCGTTTTTGTTGAATGCGCCTGATCGCGTGTAAACAGCCTCTCCGTCTGGCCCTCGCACCTGAAACCATCCCATGCCCATTGAGGGCGACGTCCAGTTTGTTCCCTGTGGAGGTAAGAGCTCCCTGCAAGTGCAGTTTTCGAACAGAGGCTAACCGAGTCCCTAGTCCGATTTGCGCACCTTCAGGCACTGTCCCTTCCCCACCGCGTGCCGGAGCACCGGCTTCCGTCTCGGCCTGATATAGAAGGTCGGTGAACTCTGCGCGGGCTCGCTTGTAACCGGTTGTGTTTATATTGGCAATATTATTGGCAATAACTTCCATATTGAGCGCTTGGGCGTTCATGCCTGTCGCAGCAATAGCTAGAGCTCTCATGTGCACATCCTGTTATATTGCCATCTTAGTCAAATCAAGATATGCGGCCACAACTTTATCCCTAATCGAGATCGCCGCTTGTAAGGCTTGTTCTGCAGGCATAATGGAAGCTACAACGTCCTGTACTGGCACTTGCCCGCGAACACCAGCCGTCGCGGTGCTCTCGGCTGATTTGAGTGTATCGATGGTATTCGAAGCAAGCTCCTTCATCATTGCTTCGAAGGATGCTGAAGACTTAGCAACACTGCTGTGCACGCCCACCTGGCTCGGCGCGAGGCCGCTCAACGATGGAGATAACGCATTCACCGCGTTTATCATATCTAGCTCCTCAATAGATCCAAAGTCATCGATACAAGCTCGCGGGTCTGCTTGATCACTTGAAGGTTGGCCTCATATGAGCGACTGGCTTCGCGCATATCCGCCATTTCGACGAGCACATTGACGTTTGGATACTTCACGTACCCTGTAGCATCGGCGGCGGGATGACTCGGGTCAAATTCTTGTCGAAACGGTGCCTCAGACCCCCTTATGCTTGCCACACGAATACCTTCTGCCCCCGTTGCCTCATCCAGCGCGGTTTCAAACGATATCAACTTTCTACGGTAGGGATCTGCACCTGCCGAGTTACCGGTCGACGCGCCGTTGGCAATGTTTTCCGTCAGCACTCTTATGCGAGTCGATTGTGCTTCTAGTCCGGACGCCGCGACTTTCGAACTTGCTATTAATGGATCGAACATCAAGGTCAGCCCTTTGCGCTCATCAAAAGCATTCTGTTGAATGCCTTTAATATTCCAGTATTTAATGCGAAGGATCGACTTATTTCTCCGGTCTTTCCGAACTCCCGCTCGAGAGATACCGTATTACCGGAGTGCGTTGAGTTGGCCGCAGCAATGTCTTCGGCCTCTACATAACCGCCATCCTCAGAGGCAATTTGCAGATGCTTCGGCGCCGTCTGAACGAGATCCAGTCTTGTCTCCTCTAGAGTCTCGGCAAACGGCTTCAGGTCCCTTGCCTTGAAGCCAACAGTGCTAGCATTGGCAATGTTCTCCGAGACCACACCTTGGCGGTTTGCGAGCCAGTCATTGTGCCTTAGTGCCAAGTCAAAGATATAGATCGGCTTCATGTCGACCTCGTTTCTTAAGAACTTCTTACTTACGCTTGATTGCTTGATCGAGGCTGTTGATGGTGATCGCGCTCGATCATTCAGTTCAGCTGACCGCAGTGCAAAAGAGGCTGCATCTCATTCCTTGGGTAATCGCGAGCACTTTCCAATGCCTCTATAAGCCTGCGCGTCGCCTGCTCACCTGCACTGTGCCCCCTTAAGTTCTTGAGCGTCATATAGTTGATTTGCACTGCCGCCGCGCGAGCCTCGAGTGTGAGCGTGAAGTAAACCTTCACATCTTGATGGGAGAACAAAAGGTCCAACGATATCTTCGGCCACGATTCCCAATCCAGATCCGCACGAGCCGCTGAAGCAAATTTCAGGACGCCAGGCTTCAGGGCGACCTCCGCGGCGGAGCTGACTAACTGATCTATATGTGTCAACTTATCTGCACGTACGTACGCAACAAAGTCTGCAATATCTACCATTCGTAGTTCTGCAGCGAACTCCCTCAAACCACCAGCCAAGACGCGCTCATTGAGCTCACCCCGCTTCAAGAACGGATACATCGCATTTACTCCAGTTTTCGTATGTCTTACCTACCTCTTGGAGCCGATGAACAGAATGATCTTAGCTACCGCCGATAGAACTCGGGCGGAATCATCCCATCGACTTGCACACTATTATACAGGGACCTAGCGAGGGGCTTGTCTTCGACAACAGGGACGCCATGCGCCTCCGCTACCTCTCTTATCTTCAGCGCTATCAAATCCTGGCCTTTTGCCACCACAATTGGGGCGCCACCAACACTACGTTCATAACGCAGGGCGACGGCGAAGTGCGTTGGATTTGCAATCACGACAGTTGCGGTGGGAACAGCAGCAAGCATTCTGCGTCTCGCGCGGTCACGAGCGAGCGCTCGCAGACGGCTCTTAACATAAGGATTGCCCTCCATCTCCTTATGTTCATCCTTGATCTCGTGGCGTGTCATTCGCAACTTCCGTCGCCAGCTAAATCGCACCCAAGCCAAGTCTGCCGCTGCGAGAACTGCGGCTGCCAGAACCAGAACAAGCAATAGTTTCAGTGATAGTGTATAGACTTGGATTGGAACAAGAGCTGGATCGCTCGCCGTGGTGGCAAGGATGTTTCTCATTTCGCCACGAAGAAAGTAGTACCCGACAAGGCCAAGCAGAATTAGCTTTGCACATGACTTTGCGAAATCCATTAGTCCTTGCGCGCCAAACAGGCGCTTAAAGCCCTTTGCAATCGAAATTCGCGATACTTGCGGTTGGATCCGCTCCGCAACCATTCTCGGTTGGTTCTGGAGAACTGCCCCTAAAACGCCAAACAGCATTAGAATGCCGACAAACGGCAAAACCACAAAGGCTGATTGCTCGGCGAGCGTTAGAAATATTCTTGAAATGTTTCCTTCCAGCGGTACTTCGCCCGAGCGGTCAAGACAAAGCGCTAGAAATCGCACAAAATCGGCTGTGGCGTCATGAGCGATCCCGGCAACACAGATAACACTAGCCGCCAGCGGCAAGAGGAGGCCTAATTCCCGAGAAACCGGGATATCACCTTTCTCGATGGCGTTCTTTATTCTCTGATCGGTTGGCTCTTCAGTTTTGCCATCTTTTTCTTCTTCCTCGGCCAATTGACCTCCGCAATGATACGCAGGTTGAGCACCAACATTGGCCTGTCACTTCAACTCGTAGTCTACTCTGGCTGTGAGGCACCGACAATTTCGGTCAGTGAGATTCCAAAGCGGGAGCCATCCTCATTGATGACTACGACTTCACCTCTTGCAACCACATGATCATTGACAACTACCTCGACCGGATCACCTACTCGGCGATCAAGAGGAACGACGGACCCTCGGCCGAGTTTGAGAAGTGCAGCGACCGGCATCACCGTGGATCCGAGAACAACCTTCACTGGAACCGGAATTCGCATAACGACATCAAGATTGCCGGCCAATTGGGTTGGTGACACCTCACGGCTCCCTACTTTTTTATTAGAATCCGTATCGTGTTCAGTCGCCACAGCCTTGCCTCCGCCTCTACAAACTCAAGTTAGTCGCTTAGGCTGCCTTCTTCAGGGCTGGATCTCCGCCCCCTGTTGTATGTTGCTCAACCTCGTCAATCGTAGGTCGCTCGTAGGCCGATATGGTCTTACGTCCATGCTCAAGGGCAACCTGCGGCATGGCTCCATTCATGAAAGCAAGCAGGGTCTGCTTGACGATGATATACAATCTCATTTTCTTCGTCCGAACTATCTTGATCTGGGTAGCAATGGGGGCAACGACTGCGTAGGATAAGAAAATTCCTGCGAATGTCCCCACGAGCGCCGACGCGATGAGTCCTCCAAGAACCTCTGGTGGCTTATCGATTGATCCCATGGCCTTTACGACACCCAAAACAGCAGCCACGATGCCGAGCGCAGGCAAACCGTCTCCGACTGTAGATAGTGCCTGATAAGACTTGAGTTTGTCGTACTTTATTGTCTGAATTTCTTCATCCATTAGAGCTTCGATCTCGTGCGTCCGAGCATTGCCCATGATGATAAGACGACAGTAGTCGCAAATGAAACTAGTTAGTTCTTCATTCTTGAGCACTGTCGGAGCCTGCTGAAATATTTGCGACTCTTTTGGGTTATCTATCTGACCCTCGACCTCGTTGCGCGGCTTGTTCCGCAAATCACGCATCAAAGAGTGCAGAACTCCAAGAACGTCGAGGTAATCTTCCTTCTTGGGAGCAGCATACTTGATGGCTTCTCCTAAAGCTTTCCCTGTATCCTTGATCGTCTTCATCGGATTGGCAACGACGAATGTACCGAGAGACGCACCACAGATGATGACATACTCCCAAGGCTGCCAAATGACTGCAATATGCCCACCCATGGCCGCAAAGCCCCCGAGCATGCACACGAGCGTAATGATAAGGCCGATCGCAATTGTCACAGCACGCAGTCCTTTGTAGGATTTTTATGCATATGACAGGCTGATGCTTGTGCGGGGCTTACTGTTTCCCATCAAGCAGTCACCGCTGCTCTTATCTGGCCAGCTTCGGATCAGGGGCTGAAAGCAATATGTTAGAAACCGAGTGCGATCTCAGAGAACATGATGAACACAACGCAAACATTCCGGAGGATCGTCGGAGATTTGGACCGTGCCTTGACTACGACGGCAGATAGGCCCGAGGTTAAGCGCGAGACAAAGTTTTATCTTCAGAACATCGGAAAGATCAAAACTGCGGAGGCGTTTGTCAAGAACGATCGCCTTTTCCGGTACGCGATGAAGGCGTTCGGCATGGAGGATATGGTGTATGCGAAAGCCATGGTCCGAAAGGCATTGACCGAGGGGGTTGAGGATAAGAATGCGTTTGCGAACAGACTCGTAGATACTCGTCTAAAGGAGTTTGTTACAGCATTCAATTTCGCCCGCTACGGCGAGTTCACCACGACCTTCTTCGATACCAAGCAAGGAACAGTTGATAAGTATGTCCGTCAAACCCTCGAAATTACGGCCGGGGAGCAGAATGAGGGCGTTCGGCTTGCTCTCTACTTTGAACGAAAGGCTTCAACGATTACTGACGCCTACTCAATACTCGCTGACAAGAATCTTTTGAGGATTGTTCAAATCGCTCTTGATATTCCTGCATCAAGTTCTGCTCAGGATATCGATAAGCAAGCGTCTTTAATCGAGTCTAAACTCAAGATCTCGGATTTAGCCAACCCAACAAAGCTTAAAGCCTTCTTAAATCGCTTCACTGTGAAGTGGGAAATCTCAAATCCATCTATCGCTCCAGCAGCGAACTTAATCCTACCATCAACTTCAGGCGTTTCAGTCCAAGCTATCTCATCTGATGTGATGATGGCTATTCAGACACTCAAGTTAAGGGGCTAGAAATGCTTCAGTCGGCAGTCTTCGTCGGCCTCTCCGGCCAACTATCGCTACAGCGGCGTATGGACACTGTTGCGCAGAACGTCGCAAACAGTAGTACCGCAGGATACCGCTCTGAAGAGATCAAATTCGAGTCTCTTTTGTCAAAGAAAGCTCCAGAACCTGTAGCATTTTCGTCAATGGGCAAGAGTTATTTGTCCACCCGCGCGGGCGAGATTGTGCCCACGGGAAACCCACTCGACGTTGCATTGCGCGGCAACGCATGGCTCTCCGTCGAGACACCAGCAGGTCCGGTCAACACCCGGGATGGACGAATGCGCATGCTGCCGACTGGCGAACTCCAAACGCTCACGGGTTATGCGGTGCTGGATGATGGCGGTGCCGCAATCACACTCGATCCCCGAGGGGGACCTATTGAGATCGGGTCGAATGGTGCTATTCGGCAGGGAGGTCGGCAGATCTCCCGTCTCGGTCTGTTTTCAATACAGCCACAAGCCAAGTTGACCCGGTTTGACACATCTGGTGTTATCCCCAACGTTCCGGCTGAACCGGTCGTCGACTTTAACGGATCTGGGGCGGTTCAAGGCTTTATTGAACGCGCAAACGTCAATCCTGTTCAAGAGATCACGCAACTTATTGCAGTTTCCCGATCTTTCGATGCTTTGAATACTGCGCTGGCGGACACTGAGAACACCTTGAGAAGCGCCATCGATGCCCTTGGTGGCAAATAGCGATGATCGCTTCGGGGATACACTCGTGAACGCTCTCGAAAAACTAGCCGCTACTGTGCAAGGGCTGAGCAGTTCGGATTGTCTACTTCGAATTGGCGGTCATATCACCGAACTAACAACTACATGCTACCGCATCAGCGGCTTAGCGAGCCAAGCCAAACTTGGCGGTCTGGTAGACGTGACGAGTGGCTCATTGCATCAACTGGCACAGGTGATCCGTATTGATTCCCAAAGCATTGTAGCAAAGCCGTTCGATTCCAACGCGCCGCTTGGAGTCGGCGCGATGGCATGGCTTCGGGATGTCTTCTCAATCGCCCCGGAACCGTCTTGGAGAGGACGCGTCGTAGATGCTCTTGCGAGACCTATAGACCACGCAGCACCGCTTCCGCAGGGCCGCACGCTGATGCCGCCCGACACCATCCCGCCCGATGCGTTGCAACGCCGACGTGTCGATGTTCCGTTGAAGACTGGCGTTCGCGTCATCGACATCTTCACACCAATATGTTTCGGACAGAGGATTGGCGTATTTGCCGGCTCGGGCGTTGGCAAGTCTACTCTTATGTCGATGCTTGCCAAGCCGCCCGGTTTCGGGACTGTTGTAGTTGCGCTGGTTGGTGAACGTGGACGTGAAGTGCGTGAATTTCTGGAAAGCATGGATGAGGAGAGCCGGCGCCGAACGATCGCGGTAGTCTCAACCGGCGACCAGAGCCCAATGATGCGGCGACTCGCACCTCAAACGGCAATGTCTATAGCTGAATACTTCAGGGATGCGGGCGAGAACGTCCTCCTTATTGTCGATTCCATCACACGATACGCACATGCTGCTCGCGAAGTGGCGCTAGCAGCCGGTGAGCCTCCCGTTGCCCGTGGTTATCCACCAAGTGTGTTCAGTGATCTTCCTCGGCTTCTTGAACGAGCTGGTCCTGGCCGAGAGGGTACAGGCACGATTACCGCAATTTTCGCTGTTCTTGTAGACGGTGACGATCACAATGATCCTGTAGCAGATGCGATTCGCGGTACACTCGACGGCCATGTAGTCCTTGACAGAACTATAGCGGAACAAGGTAGGTACCCGGCAGTCAACCCTCTCACATCAATCTCCAGGCTCTCACAACACTGCTGGACTAACGACCAGCGCAAGCTGGTGCTTGCCCTCCGCCAAATGCTCTCACTTTATGAAGAGACCCGAGATATTCGCCTACTTGGTGGCTACAAAGAGGGAACCGACCCATTACTGGATAAAGCTGTGCAACTTGTCCCTAAACTCTTGGAAACCCTGAAGCAGGCACCAACGGAAGTAGCGACAGACGCGTTTTCACAACTCCGCGACGTTCTCATTTCGGGTCAATAACCATTTCCTACAGGATCGCGGTGGCGCTCGCAGCAAGACTAACACGGATAGCATCTTGAGAACACCTTTTGACCTCTATGACTGCCCGCAACCAATCATTGCTGCAGCTAAGTAAATGGTGCGAAGTTTGTTTAGCCTTAGATCCGACCAAGCTCTATTCCCAAATCGGACAGAACGTAGCGGCAGTTCTCGTCATGGGCCTGGTTGCAACCGCAGTCCTCTGCGAAACTCCAGATGCATTCCGCACAGATCTCGGCTTCGTTCAGTTCTTCTTCGAAGGATCGGTCAATTTCGGCGTCACGTCGTTCAGCAACGATTGTCCGTTTACTTCACGCTAGCCTGGGTAAAGATACGTCATTGTATGTTCAAAAAAGCGACCGGCGAACTATAACCAAGTCTTGGGGCATCTTATGACGCGACTGGATCGACTAAAACTCAACAAGATTGACGACGCAGTATCTATTGTACTGCGTCGCCATGCTTCATTCGTAATGTCTGAACTTCCAGCAATTCTGGATAGCTTCTACGATCACATGAGCGCACGTCCGGAGGCCCGAAGGTTTTTCAAAGACAGGACTCATATGGACCATGCAAAGAAATGCAGCTCCGACACTGGAGGATCATACTAGATGCTCATTTCGACGCTTCCTACGAAGCGTCCGTGACAAAGATCGGTCGCACCCATTTCCGGCTTGGACTTGAGCCAAACATTTATATTGGTGGTTACAACTTCTTGCTGTCAAATTTGATTGTAGTGGTTCTCACTAAATGTCTTCCAAAATGGGGGCAACCGGACGAACGGGCTGCTCTGCAGTCAGCGCTTATTAAGGCCGCAATGCTCGACATGGATTACGCAATCTCAGTGTACATTGATGTCGAGCGAACTGAGCGCAAGAAAGCCTTGGATAAACTAACAGACGTCTGCACATCCCTATCTGAAGTGGCCCTGACGGTTTCCTCGGCGGCCGGACAACTAGAAGCAACCGCAAGGACAGTGGACACTTCAGTTCGATCCACTGCTGAGAGGGCCGAGAAAGTCTCTTCCACAGCCGGACATATCTCAACAAATGTTACTACGGTGGCGTCGGCAACGGAACAGCTGACGGGTTCAGTCCGTGAGATTGGCACACAAGTTGACAAGTCAGTTCAGGTGGTTACGCAAGCGTCAGAAAACGCACGTCGGTCAGTGAAACGCATGGAAGGTCTGTCCGAAGCAGCGCAGAAAATTGGTACAGTGGTCACCCTGATCAACGACATCGCCCGACAAACGAATCTTCTCGCCCTCAACGCTACCATCGAGGCAGCCAGAGCCGGCGATTCCGGCAAAGGGTTTGCAGTCGTAGCTCAGGAAGTAAAGGCTTTGGCAGAAAAGACTGCCAGTGCGACAACCGACATTTCAAAACAGATCGTTGGAATTCAGTCTGCGACTAATGAAGCATCCATCGAGATAACTGATATTGCTGAAACTCTTAAGGTCATCAACGAGATCGCTTCGTCGATTGCCGCAGCCGTTGAAGAACAAGGCGCTGCATGTCAAGAGATCGCACGCAGCGCCGCCGATGTATCCAACCAGATGAATAGCGTGTCGCACAACATCAATACTGTGAGCTCCGATGCCAGAACTTCCAGCACCGGGGCAGGGGAAGTACTCCAAGTCGCAACGAGCTTGGCCAAAGAAGCCGAAAAGCTGAGGCAGTCATCTCTTAGAATAAATCAAGATGCCGCGTAATTACAGCCAATCTCCCACGCTGCATTGCTATGGCTATATTGTAGAACCTTGTGGCTACGACGATGCGGCTGATTGAATGGGCCGTACGGTTCGGAGTGATTATGCGGGCTTCTGATCAGCAAAGTTACCCAGGCTTCTGGCCTGGGCAACGACAAAGGAAAACTCCCAATCGGGCGGCAGTGAGCTAACGCCCTATGTAGTGTTTGCCTTTGAGATGAGGCATGCGGCGATAGATTACGGCCGTCAGCGGCCACCATCGCTCAATCGTGGGAACGAGTTGCTGCCTTGGTATGCTGTGACCGCGGCCGCCATTAAGCTGGCGGGCTGATCTCTGGGGACCAGCCGGGGTGCGCGAGAGCGCATCTAATCCGCCGCCTCAGAGCCAGCTTGCGGCTTGATGGCAGAGTTCTGCTTAATGCCCTAGCGCTTTCGTGTCTGCTCTTTGGACACGAAGCTGAACTCATGCAGCAGAACGTCCTTTATACAGTCAGCGCCTATGCGCTGGTTCATCGCCGCAATCATGGTCTTGGAAAGCTCGTCCAGATCAGACTTCCTCGGCTTTCTATACTTTACGGCGTCCATTCCATAGAGCGATCGGAAAGCACTATCTTGTAGTATCACTTTCAGATCTGGCATCTGTTTTTTGACCGCGCCTTTGTCAACTGTTATATTTAACACTGCTAGTATGTAGCCATCAACGTCATTATCGCCAAGAACGGGTACCGTGATCGGATCTAGCTTTATGAGGTCCAGGGGTTTTTCTTCAACTGCGACGGTGTTGTCAGCCGGCGTGCTTGAGCTTTGTCCAAAGTACACCGCAGCAAGCGTCACCAAGCATGCCCAGATGCCTGTCAATACTGCATTGATCATGATCTATGGCTCGTTGGAGAGTAAGTGCCATCCCACTCCGCCTCACCGATAGCATCAGAAAGAATACGCGTAATCTCGCCTAATGCGTCCATGTGCAATTTCAATGTGGCTTGATTCCTGCCGAGCTTCTCTCGGAGTGACTCGAACAGCCCATGTAAATCCGTGTCTATACCAGCCTCTTTGAGCGCCGAGAGTGCGCGGCTGCATTCCAAGTAAGTATGCTCCTTGCGGTGACTTATTTCTGCTAAAAGCTCATGGCGGCCCTGCCGCAACGCGACTGTTTCTTCATCGACGACATCCCCGAGGCGCGACAACAGCTCAGCAATCCGGCTCATCACGCCACCCACTATGGTATTCTGCTGCTCATATGCGCCTTCTCTTGCGTCTTCTGCGCCGCGCCGAGCTGGGCGGCCAAACCGATCTGTCCCGAGTTGGCTAGTTCTCGAGCGATCGTTTCAGCAAAGAATGATCTCCAAGTATCGGCAGCGAGACCTTTACCGAAAACACTTTCAGCCTTGTCCGGCAACATTGCCTCAACAAAACCTTGCAACAAGACGGCTTCGAACTCCTTGAAGGCTTGCGCCGATTTATCTGGCCTAACTTCGACTACATCGCGAAGCCCCGAGTGCGTCATGTTCGCCACTACTGCCGTCATGATGTTTCCGCTTTCTCTTCCTCTATAGAATACTGGTCGCTAACTTGGCGTGCCTGCACTGACTGATGCGACTCAACAACCAAGCTAAAGTGGTTAGCTTGCGATACGCTTGAATTGGCTAGTATCTCGATGACCTTGTTCAAGTCAGAGCGCTCGGCCGAAGAATTCCAGTCCGCTTGCATTAGCTCCGCACGTCTCTGAAATGTTGCATGCTTAGCCTGCGCTGCGACAGACTCCGCCTTCAACTCATCAACTTTGTCGGTTGCGACCCGCGTACTTTGTGCAGCAGCATTCAATTTCCGTCCCAAAGCTTTTACGAACGGAAGACCCGCTTCTGGCGCCACAGCAAATGCCTCAATGAGAGCGTATTCGTGCTCTCTAAGAGCAGCCAGTTCATTCCGAGCAGCAATCAAATTGACATTGTGCAGATCCTGAATTTTTTTGAGCACCCAAGCCATCCGCTTCACGCGGTCAAGATCTTTCTTCATAAGCTACCCGAGATGAGCCAACCTTTGTATACATCGATAAACATCGCAATACCGTCCGGGATGACTAATATGCATAAACCTAACCCGCCGGCGATTATAAACGGTGCCGAGACAAAATATACGGGCACCTGCGGTAGCATTTTGTTTGCTACCCCAAACATCAGATTGATAACTATCGAGTATAGCAAAAATGGGCTCATCAAACGTAGCGCAAAGTCAAAGGTCACGACGAGGGCTCTGATGATTTGGTCGAGCGCCGCTTCTGGTGCAATGGCCTCAAACTTAATACTAATCACAGAATAGGACTGAAGCAGCGCCTTTATAAGCTCCACGTGCAATTCCGATGCGAACACCATCATCAGAGCAGTCATGTTAATGACTGTACTTAGTGAGGAACCTTGCTCCACATCCTCAAGAGCAACCCCTGGCATAACACTGAAGCTGATGTACGTCGCAATGGTTGTCCCAGCGAATTCCAGCGCAAGAAAGAAAATGCGACCGCAGGTGCCGACTAGTAATCCAATACAAGTCTCGCTCAGGATCAATCGCAGCAAGTCCGACAGATTCGCATTCGCGACGACACTGGACAGTTCTGCTGAGAGAAGCGGAAACAATAAAAGGCTCACCGCCAGCGATATCAGCAGTCTCACCCGCGCCGGTATGGTTTGACTTGATAAGCCAGGCGCGACCATTAGGCACGATGAAATCCGGCAGAATACAAGGAAGGCACCGATCACGCTATCTTGCAGATCTGGCATCATGAAATGCTACCGAGCGCTCTCAACTGTATGCCGCGAGCTATTTCAGCATGAGACAGAACTGGCAAAGTAGAAAAGAGCCTTTCAGTCATCATTCTCACGAATGGTCGTGACTCTGGAGCCACCACAAGTGCATATCTCTGCCCTGTGTCACTCAAACCACTAATGAACTTTGCTATCTCACCTCCGAACTGCTCGATCAGACGTGGATCCATGTCGAACTCGATTACCTCGCCCTTTGCATCACGCTTGATCGCCTGGTGGAAGGCTAATTCCCACCGGGCTCCTAGGCGCACTACATTGAGCACATTCTCTTCTGCTATCTCGCCACAGATCTGGCTGGCGAGCCGAACACGAACGTGCTCGGCGATTTGCTCCGACCTACGAGCATGTGGAAGTATCTCGGCAATAGCTTCCATGATCAGATGAAGATTCCTGATGGACACGCGTTCCGCGAGAAGAAGCTTGAATACGGCTTGAAGTCCCGAGAATGAGATCATGGATGGGACCATCTCATCGAGCAGCCGCTTGTACTCCGGCTCGAGACCTTCCATCATCCGGCGGACGTCCTTATATGTCAGAAGCTGTGACAGATTATTGCGAATTGTCTCAGCCAGATGAGTAAGCAAGACCGACTGTATATCTATCGGCTTAAATCCATCTCGACGTACCTTATCCGCGACAATCTCGGGCACCCACACAGCTTTCATGCCGAAGGCTGGCTCTTTGGTTTCATCCAGGCCCGGCACATCTGGCTTCTTTCCATCACCCGTTACCACCAGAACATCACCAGGCCGCAAGGACCCCTGGGCAACTGTGGTTCCAGACATTTTGATCAGGTAGTCTTTTGGAGCTATCCTGACATCATCAGATAATCGTATCTCAGGAACTACAAAACCGTACTGTTCGGCGAACTTCCTACGCATCTTGACAACTCGCCCGGCCAGCTGACCGTGTGCAAGTAACATAACACTAGACAACTGCTTGCCGAGGCAAACCTCAATCTCTGCAACCTTGAGAGATCGCCGCACAGATTGCTTCTCTTCAGCTATCGCGCTCGCTTCGGCTTCGTCGCTTTTCGCCTTATTGCGAGCAACCTCCTCTGCGCGCTTCACCGGAATGATATACGCAATGAAACCGAACCCAGCAGCAAGAAGAGCAAACGGAATGAACGGCAATCCTGGAGCAAGTGCAAGCAGGAGAAGAACCAATGAAGCCATAAGGAGAGCACGGGGGTAATAGCTAAGCTGGCCTACTACTGCCTTTTCAGCGCTGCCGCGAGTACCACCCTTGGATATGAGCAGTCCTGCCGCAAGTGATATCACAAGCGCAGGCACTTGCGTAACAAGCCCATCTCCCACGGACAGCTTCACATATACGTCGGCTGCCTCACCGAGAGATAGGCTGTGTCGGGTAACACCAATTATTATGCCACCAAATATGTTAACGGCAGTAATAACAATACCAGCGATTGCATCCCCGCGCACAAACTTCGAGGCACCGTCCATCGCGCCATAGAAGGCACTTTCTTCTTCCAGTTCGCCTCGGCGTCTCTGTGCTTCCTTTTCGCTAATGGATCCTGCGGAAAGATCCGCATCAATTGCCATCTGCTTGCCGGGAATAGCATCAAGCGTAAAGCGGGCTCCCACCTCGGCCATACGCGTTGCACCTTTGGTGATCACGACGAAATTGACCGTTATGAGGATAACGAACACAACAAGGCCAATAACGAAGTCGCCTCCCATCACGAAGTTAGCAAAGCCGGCAATAACGTAGCCGGCTGCATCATGCCCTTCAGAACCATGCGTTAAAATGAGCCGAGTTGTTGCGATGTTGAGGGCCAGCCGCAACATGGTTGCTATCAGGAGAACGGTAGGGAAGGCAGAGAACTCTAGCGGTCTATCGATCCACAGAGAGACCATAAGGATGAGCACTGCAAAGGCAATGGACATCGCCAAGCCGATATCTAGTATAACCGGCGGCAACGGTAATAATAATATCGTTAGAATGCATAATACACCGACAGCAAAGAAGACATCTCTAAATCCTCTTGCTGGTGCCTGATCGCCTTCAAGGGGGGTCACCACTGACATGGATTGCCGAACTCCAGCCGCTTCATCTCACAGTCTGGTGGCTGCGGTGCATCCGAGGGGTGCATCAGGCCCAATTAGCCACAATCGTCTCAGGTCAAAACGACAGTATAATCCACACCAGTCGGATCGCACCACCTCTCGATAGCGGCCACCACTTTGCCATTCGGATCGAAGGCGATCTGCTCAGCGTAGAGTACTGGAGCCTCAGAACGCACGTGAAGAATTTGGCTGACTTCTCCAGTTGCGGCGACAGCCTGCAGGCGTTCTTCGCAGCGATCGACGACGATGGCGTACTGACGCCAGAAAATGCTGTACAGATTCACGGGTAGCTTGGGCAACTTATCAAGATCAGGAAAAAGCGACGCCTGCAGCGTATACTTTTCAAGCATAAACGGCGCACTATTGCGGTCAAGCCGCCTGATCAGATGAATAACGTTCTCAGAGGCTGAGATCTTGAGTATCGCTGCTTCCTGCTTCGCTGGCGAGCAAGTTTCTGTTTTCAGAGTCGTGGCTACACATGTCGAAAAGACGCTTTGCCCCGTTGCTCTGTCAATCATTCGGCAGAAGCGGCCAAACTGCCGCTCCGCCGGATCTGTTACAAAGGTTCCTCGGCCCTGTTTGCGCGTCACCCACCCCGAGGTCTCGAGTGCTTCAAGAGCTTTTCTCGTGGTGCCTATGCTGACACCAAACCTGCGCGCAAGTTCCGCCTCACTTGGAAGAGCCTTTCCTTTTGGCCATTCCTCTTGAGTGATCATCTCTCTGAAGACACTCGAGAGTTGGGAATAGAGCGGTGTTGCCTGAACCCGCTGCATCGAGCCTTCGTCATCGAATCTTGCCATTTGCATCCTCCAAAGAGCATCTCAGTCGGGCCAGTGAGCGTCACTCGCCCTGATTCTTTACGCCAATCATCGGTTCATCCCGCGAAGACACGTACGCTAGGAGCAGGCGCTAAGTTTTCAAACTGTCTCCGCTTAGAAGCCATAGGCAATGCGTCCGTAGGTGTGCTCGGCAAACTTGAACACCACGCCCCCAATGAATGGCGCGGTAGCCGTAGCCACGAGAAGTATCGTGATGATCTTTGGTATGAACGTTAGCGTCATCTCTTGAATTTGCGTCAGAGCCTGAAACAGGGCCACCACTATTCCAACGGCCATAGCCGCAGTAATGCATGGCCAGCTCGCTTCAACGACAGCCCATAGAGCAAGCCGTAGAATATCGAGGGCCTCGGCCTCGTTCATTATTTTTCCACCTTTATTCCGGTCCCTAGTTCTACCGTCTTTCCGCCAACAAGCTCGGCCACCATTCCTGTGTCCAGGATATGCACGCTCTTTACTTCACCCCGAACACTCCCGTCTGCGGAAGTTACGGTTCGTCCGATTAGACTATTTGCCTGCGCAATTGACTGTCCGGCGACCAAAGTGTCGATCTTTGCATTGAGCTTAACTGACTGCTCCACATTGGAGAATCCGGCCAGCTGAGCGATGTACTGTGAAGAATCCATCGGACGCGTAGGATCTTGATTTTTTAGCTGTGCAATCAGCAACTGCAAGAATGCATTATAGTCGAGGTTGGTTTTCAGGCGCACTCGAACCCGAACGCTGCACTTCGGTCGTAGCCCTGTTTGGATTGACACTATCTAGCTGCATAGCGTTATGGCCTCGTCCTTTGTCAACTTCTGGCGCTTGCCTGTACTCAGCTGATCTTCAATTAAGAACAGCGCTCTAATTGTACGGAGGGCATCATATAGTCGGTCGGCATGCGCGAATTCTTTGGCTTTGGTCAAACCTTCCTGGATAGCCGCGTCATCGAAACTCTTCATAAAGTTGGCATGGAGGCGTTCGTACATGTCCCAGGCTTCCTCCGATCTGCCCTTATCGATCAAGATGGCTTGGACGATGAAATACAGCTGCCGCAATGGTGTTGTCGCTTCTTCAGCCTGCAGGACATTAGCTTCAAGCAGAAATGCTACGTCGTTGAGGAACTCGATAGAAACCTTGCGGTCCACTCGCAAAACCGCACCATTCACAAACAATCGTTCGCCCGTCTTGAGATAGATCTTGAAGGATTTCTTCATCTCATACCTTCAGCGATAGTCCTTGTGATATCGATGATATCTTGAAACGACTTTGCTTTGCCGCTCCGCAAATCCTCCAACTCCCGGAAGATCCAAAGTCCGATAGAGATGAGTTGCACTCTAAGCGGAGTTGGTAGATCGCATTCCGGCCGTCCTACATCCGCTATCAGTAAACTCCAGAGCTGGCGGACCTTATAGATTGCTCTCGCCGCAGCAACCGACTGCGGGCCCTCTGCTTCAGCGCTTTCCATAAGTATAATTGACTGGGATAAAGCGTGATAATCTCTCGCACGGCCCTCCAGGGGGCTGTCTTCAAGGATATCAGCATACGAGAATTGGAACATCAGAAGTCAGCTTCCTCCCGCTTCGTGACTTTGCGCCGCAGCTATAAATAGTTTACGAGGCTCATTCTGCTGAGCCGGGCCGTCAGCGCATATGCTGTTTCCATTTGCGTGGATAATGTTGTGATCCGCACAGCGACCTCAGCCGGATCCACATCCTCAAGCTTGGCGACACTCTTGGAGATTATATCCATTTGTATGGACAGCCGCTCATTCGTGTTCGACACGCGCTCTTGTGCTACTCCAATTGAAGCCCTCATTGAATTGAGGCCGGAAATTGCGCTGCTCGTTAGTGCGATCGCTTGATCAAGAACTGCCGCTTGCGCAGCGTCATTCATCGTCTCGATTCCAAGATCGGCTACCATAGTAAAAGCTTGAGAGAGGGTACGCACCGCTGCCGAATTGGCATTCACTGATGTTTCGATAAACTCGCTCTGGGAGATCCGGCTCACGATGTTGGCATCGCTTGCGGTTGACCATGCAGTGCTCCAGCCACTGGAATCAAACAGCGAAGCAAATGGGCCAGAGAGGAACGTCTCGACATCTATCGCGGAGATGCTTGAAACGCTGACGTCGGTCTGTGCCATACCAAACTGCGCCATAAAAGCGGTATCAACCGCTATCTTGTTAGCAGGCGCCGGTGTCGAGAAGTATTCATAAATCGGCTTCTGTCCAGCATTTATACCGGCAAATAAGTACTGGCCGTCGTATGTCTTGTTCATAGCAGAAATCAGGTTCTTGAGCGCATCTTCGGCCGAAACCTTCGCAACGCTAGCTCCTTGGGAGCTTCCACGTGCTGCTATGGCACTTTGCAAAAACTTGTCGGCTGTTTCTGCCACGCTCTGGAGCACTGATTGGCTGAATGACAGCTTTGGCGATAGAAGATTGTTGGTATCTGTAAGACTCTGCAAATCGTCGATGTCGCGCCGAAGCGATATCGTTCGCGAGGTTCCAGAGCCAAGATGCCTCCCAACATCGGCATATCGACCGGTGGACAGCTCGAGTTGCGCTTCGGCAAGTTGTCGCTGCGCTTTGGAAAGCGCTGATCTCATGCCATCCGAGAGAGACGCTGTGGATATGAAAGAGGCAATCATCGGAGCTTACACCGCATTCAGAAGCGCTTTGAACATGTTATCGATCGTGCTCAGCATTTTGGATGACATCTGATAAGAGCGTTCCACATCGAGTAACGCCGTCATCTCATCATCAAGACTGACGCCCGTTGCACGAGATAGCGCATCCTGGGCTCGCTCAACCATTGTTGACCTGAAGTCGGAAGAACTA
This sequence comes from Ottelia alismoides, assembly GCA_037367405.1. Taxonomy (NCBI): domain Eukaryota; kingdom Viridiplantae; phylum Streptophyta; class Magnoliopsida; order Alismatales; family Hydrocharitaceae; genus Ottelia; species Ottelia alismoides. The sequence goes on along the minus strand of JAZKJV010011203.1, from coordinate 9,108 downwards.
CTCGCGCTCTTGCGCTGACCTTCAAGCCACCCGGCCGACGCGGAAGAAAAGTCGGAGAGGCTACCGGCGGATGAAAGACCTGCTTGGCTGTCGTATGGGCGTTGGGCGTCAATGGCATCGATGAGCTGATAGAGGCGTCCAGAGTACGCGGTTGCCCCTGTGGTATTGTAGGTGTAAGCGGGGTTACCCGGATCGCCTATCGATCCATCACGCAGGAGCTTGAAGTCGCCACCTTTTGCTGGATCAACATTTGGATTGACTGTGATGGCGCCAGCCAATCCATCGAAGAGGGATCCTGTTGCCGGAATACCGCTTGCGCCTGTGTAGGTGAACAGACCAGGAATGTCTGGCAGCGATGGCACAGGACTTTGGTCGCTTTCGGCGAAAGCTTCAATAACACCTCGCGCTGTTTCGTCGAGTTGTCTTTGATATATTATAGCAAGGTCATCTCGAATGGTAGCAAGACCAGCGAGCTTGCCGGTCTGGACGCCCATCAGAACGCCGCTTCCGGTGATCGCTATGCCATCGAGATACACGGCGTTGCCATTCAGGCCCGGTGCGAGAGCGTACGACCGTTGCATAGAGATTTGTCTGGGCGCTCTGTCAAAAAGTGTACTTCCACTATCCGTAAAAATGGCAACATCGTTGTCCGCACGCACCAAAGTCTTGATGCCAATCTGTTCAGAGATGCTTCGAAGCACATCATCGCGAGAATCAAGTTGGTCGGTAACGTCTGTACCCTCTCTCGTACCAATTATGATCCTATTGTTCAGTTCTTCGAATTGCTTGAGGAGCTTGGCAATTTCCGCAACAGATTCTGCCATATCTGCGTCGGCGGCCTGTCGCACATTCTGAACAGCCTTTGTCGCATCATTTAGTGTGGTTGCCAGTTTTTTGGCGTTGTCAATCGCGGCCGCGAACAGTGGTGCGTTATCTGGAGAAGCGGCCAATACGTTAAGCGATCCCTTTAAAGACTGGAGCATCGCCGTCGGCGAGACTCCAAGCTTGGGATCATTAACTGTTTCCGCCAGCTTATCCAAACCTGTTGCAATAGCCTTGGCGCCAGCGCCGGTCGAAATTGCCAACTGCAGGCTGCGCGACAAAGCATCGTTGGACACACGAGTGATCGACGCCACCTTCACGCCACTTGACACTGTGACCAGATTTGCCAACTTGCGTGATGCGAGCGCCTTCCCGGCGTTGGCAACATTGCGTGAAAGAACAGACGCTTGATCGCCGCCCGCTGCCAAGCCTGCCTGTGTTACATCGAGAGCAACGCTAAGCATTGCAAGCGCTCCGTAGAGATTAACGTTTCAGGTTGACAAGTACATCCATGAGATCTGCACCGGTCTGGAACACCTTTGAATTGGCGGTATAGTTTTTCTCAGCTTCGATCATAATCGTTAGCTCAGTAGCCATATCTACGGTCGATTTCTCAAGAGCCCCGGACACAACTGAACCGAACCCATTTGAATCTGCGAATCCAATCAGTATGTCCCCAGATCCCTGAGTAGCCTGGAACAAATTTTCAGAAAGCGAGAGCATATTGTCAGGACTTGGCACATTCGCTAGCGGAATGCGGTACGTGGCGGCTCGGGATCCATTTTGGTAGTTGGCGTATACCGTCCCGTCAGAAGCTATCTCAACGCTTTCCACGGCGCTGGCAGCATTTCCATTCACCTGTGCCTCAAGCACGTTATAGTCCGCCGCCAATTGGCTCGTTCGGGACATATCTAGAACCAGGTTCGATCCACCGGGAACAGGGACAGTAAGCGGGCTGCCGCCGGTATAGCCGCCCTGGGCATCGAACGTCAGCGTTGTGGTTGCTAAAGCAGGAGAAGAGTAGGGAAAGCCTGGTCCGGCATCAGCTTGGTTGAAGACGGAAACCTCCCAGTTTCCGGTTGATAACTTGCTTGAGTAGATATCCAAAGTCACAGGGTTGCCCAGAAGGTCAAACGCCGTGAGAGAAGTCTTCGCGCTGAAGGTCGCTGTTGCCGCGTTTGCTGATGGAAGGTCCGCGGGCAGGACGGCTGCAGCATTTGAATCGAGGTTCGTATAGAATGTTCCTTCAGTGCTTGGTGTCGCCTGAAGGCTCAATGTTCCAATATTTACTGGAACCAATCCCGCCGTGCTGTTTGCAACAATTCCAGGTTGGCCATTTGCCAGCGAGTATGCCAGGAGCGTCTGCCCACCGGCATTTACAAGATTGCCGCCGCCGTCCTTTACAAAAGATCCTGCTCGCGTGAGGTATGAGCTTCCGGAGGGGTCTTGAACGACGAAGAAGCCATTCCCCTTGATCGCCAAATCCGTGACTGACTTGGTGTAACTGAAAGCTCCCTGCTCACTCACCGCACGACGGACATTAGGTTCAACGCTTCCTGACTCATACGTCTTGACGCCTGACTGGAGCACCAGTGTGGAAAACTCCACCGAGCTGCGCTTGTAACCGTTGGTGCTCGCGTTGGCGATGTTGTCGGAAACCGCAGCCAGGCGACCAGCTTGCGCCGCCATACCCGAACCGCTCGTGCGCATAATTCCATAGAGGCTCATCGCGTGTTGCTTCCCAGATGTTGAATTACGATGGAAACAGTAAGAGCATACGTGACTTGCTCGGGGCTTGGCGCAGATTTGGCAAATCTAGACAAGCAGCGCATAAAGCCATGCATCGTTTGAGAACGTCTAAATGATGCGACCTTTAAAGGTCACAGGACATCAACAACCGACCACGTCAATGCGATATCCGAGATAACGCTGCGAATCGATTGGGTCGCGACCCAATCGGCTTCGAAGGCGCTTGCGAAGCTTGCTTATGTGGCTCTCGATGATACTTTCATCTATGTCTTCGTTGAAAATTCCATAGACTGCATTGAAGATCTGAGCCTTTGTAACGCGACTTCCTCGCTTGCTGATCAAGAACTCCAGTATACGCCGCTCGCGCCGCGGCAATCGCAAGACTTGTCCACCAATTTCTGGGTCCCGACCATCGAAAAATACTTTCACTCCCGCTTTATCAAACTCGGGTTTCTCATCCGGTTGACGTCTTCTAATGGCTGCTACGCGAGCCAATATCTCTCGCACATGAACTGGTTTGCGCACGACATCATCAACGCCAGCCGCAAACAGATCCAAGGTCTCATCAAGCGACCTTTGTTCGTTCAAGACAATGAGAGTAGTCCGCAGTTTCGTACGAACGCCTCGCGTTATGCGTGCACGATTTTCTGCATTGCCTATGAGAATGGCATCCAGAGCTTCAAGCTCCGCAGGTGAGACCGAACCCATCCAGCCATCTAGCTCACCGGGACTGATCCCAGCCGTCGCGACGCCTTCACGATCGAACAGCGCTGCGAAACTTTTCACGACCTCTGCTCGTTCATCCACAATTAAGATCATTTTATTTATTACTTGCCCCACAGAATCGCCTTTCAAGATTGTGCTGAAGTGGATTCTTGAAGCAACGAGAACTTGGTTAACGCAGACTCCAAGTATCTGTTTCGCAACACTTTTTATATGAGATGATGTATGTTGTTCACCGAATAGAAGTGAACGTTCATATAACTAATCTACAGAGGACTTGAATTCATGCTGCATGCTTCGGGCGGTGCCCGCACGGCTCCGCCAGCAGAACAAAGGATGACGTACAGAAAGTTTCGCACAATTTGAAGAAGGCTGGCGGCCCCGACTCAGGGTCTTTTGGTGATTGCGAAGTCAACCGAGGATCAAGAGAAGGAAGCCACCATGGGAACCGAGGATACACAGATTCCGGGACCGCTCAACAACGTGATCCGGATCGACGATGAACGGATCAAGGGACATCTGGACCGCGTGGTGCGCGGCACGGTCGAGGAGACTTTGAACGCGCTGCTCGACGCCGAAGCGGACCGGCTGTGCAATGCCGAGCGCTATGAGCGCACAGAGGCACGCCGCGATACGCGTGCCGGTCACTACGAACGCCAACTTGAGACCAAGGCGGCGAGGTGACCTTGAAGGTGCCGAAGCTTCGGCGCCAGACGTTCGAGACGGCAATCATCGAGCGATATAGACGCCGCGAGGCCTCCGTCGAGGAAGCATTGATCGAGATGTATTTGGCAGGCGTTTCCGTCCACAGGGTGGAGGATATCACGGAAGCCTTGTGGGGCACGCGCGTTTCGCCGTCGACCGTCAGCGATCTCAACAAGAAGATCTACGCCGCGATCGACGTCTGGCGCAATCGTCCGATCGAGGGCGAGCATCCTTACGTCTATCTCGACGGTATCGTGATGAAGCGGACGTGGGCGGGCGAAGTTCGCAACGTGTCTCTGCTGGTCGCGTTAGCCGTAAACACCGAAGGATATCGCGAGATTCTCGGCATCGTGGAGGGCGCCAAGGAAGACAAGTCCGGCTGGTCGGGTTTCTTGAAGCACTTGAAGGAGCGCGGCTTGCAGGGTGTGCGCCTCATCATCTCGGACGCATGCATGGGGCTGGCCGAGAGTGCGGCGGAGTTCTTCCCCAATGCTCATTGGCAGCGCTGCACAGTGCACTTCTATCGCAACGTGTTCTCACATGTGCCGCGTCCGAAGATGCGCGAAGTTGCGGCTATGCTGAAAGCGATCCATGCTGCGGAGGACATCGCAGCGGCACACGAGAAGGCTCTTCAGGTTGTAGCCAAGCTCAAGGATCAGCGCATGATGAAGGCGGCGGAGATCGTCGAGGCGGGCGTGCACGAGACGCTGGCCTACTACAGCTTCCCCGAGGAGCACTGGCGGCGCATCCGCACCAACAATCCGCTGGAACGTATCTTGAAGGAAATCCGCGGCGCACGAAGGTCGTGGGCTCGTTCCCGGACGGGCAATCGTGTCTCAACCTGGCAGCTGCCAGGTTGAGACACGTGGCGGGCAGCGAATGGTCAACGAAGAGGTACCTCACGATGGAGCTGCGGCGAAACGATCACGACGAACCGGCAACGGCCTAAGCCCGGGACGGGACCCGCTCAGCCAAAATCAAATGTGCGAAAAATTCTGGACAGTACCGAACAAAGATCTGCGTCCATTGGCATCCATCGCAGTGGAGCGCTTTAGATCTTACAATACAGTACTGCGTATGGAGGAGAGGAGGCACGGGTCTCAGATCGCTCGCACTTGCTAAAGGTCGATGATCAGGTGACTCCAGCGCCCTCCCGATGGCGCGCAAGCGCGAAGGACTTGCATGCTATCGGCGTCGCTGCGCTGCTGCAGCTGCGTTTACTCTTCAAGAAGGCGGCTGTGGTGATGAACCAGCCCCTTTGCGGCATCCATCATCTCTGCTTCAAAGATAATAGATTGCCACCGCCAAAACGGCGGCGATCGCGACAAGCAGAACGGAACGAATAACAAGATCATTAAAAAGTTCACTGCGGCGCCTGTCCTCTTCAGTCTGAGTTGGACTTCCCGCAGCTTATCAACCGTATCGTTGGCGTGCGCCAATTCACGCAGCCCTTCATCCATTATGGTAACTCTCGGTAGATGCCTCGATCCATAAGCGTGGCTGCATTACCAAAACTGCTCTTACCCATTAGTTGTCTTCAAGGCTATCGCCATATCGAAACCGCGTGCCGTTCCGGCGCTCCACCATAACGTCGCGCCAGTTTACCCCACAGCATTCTGACATTACCTCAAAGCAGCGCCCCACGCACACAGTGAGAGCATCACTATTGTGGGCGGTTCTCCTACAAGTGGGAACACACATTCCATGCTCTGCACCGCAAAGGTCTGTTTGCGCCTCTCCAGATGCTTCCGGACAACTCAACTGCAGCGGTGCAGCCAATAACATTGCAGGAAACAGCATGAGAGCTGCTGCAACTGACAATAACTGTAGGAGTGTTCGCAAACCAGCTATCACGATACGCTTCGCGCCCTTGCATGCATTTGCTCAAACCATTGATCAACCGACAGCTGCGCATTCGATCGTGCTGGCTCGATCGCAGTGCCTCTTGGCATTATATCGCGCAACTCATTGAGCTTAACTTGAATTTGTGCGGTGCCCTCAGCATACTTTCTGATTATCTCTGACAGCTGTGACAGCATTTCAGTATTGAGCGCATCAATTGCTTCCCCTAGTGCCGCCACAACTTCTCTCTCCTGATCGCAGGCGGTGCGGGCTTGCGCTACCAGCTCTCTCAAGTCTTGTTCAACTTTGCGCACGCTCCAACCTTCTCCCCCGGAACCGTAGACGTCCGAAGCTAACGAAGCACGATAAGTTTGCTTGAAGCTGGTGCCCTTCTTTGAACTCCGCCGCCCCCCGCCGCTATCGCTTTAATCGGAAGGCTATGGAGTTCTCTGCAGATAACGTCTGCTTAATCAGAGTCTTGCCCAGCACACATCAACTATACATAAGCCATCTATATGGTCTGGCCATCGTGTTACGGGCGTCGCCAGACATCCATCCAGAAACAGGTCGCTGCATATGCCTGCAAGGCTCAGGCCGCTATAGCATCTTGCCAACTGGGGGATCCTAGGGCGAACGGATATGCTTTAAGGGGCACCTCAAACGAGAGTCCTACAGCGCCAGAATCGGCCCAAGATACGCGTGCGGGAACGTTGTTGCCGTCATCCAGTTCCAGCGACACGCTGTCCCCCACGCTGAAACCCGCTACTGGCATTAGACGCGCGCCAGTCAGGCTGATGCTTACGAGGCGACATGCATGTATCTTACCACGCCTCTGAATGTTGACTGGACGATCGACGTCATGACGAACACTTGATCTGCGGTCATTCATCTCATCGGACAATTGCCCGAGGAAAGACTTCATGCCTTCGGCAAAGCTTGCCGACACCTCGAACAGTGAGCTTGAGACAGTGCCAAGACCCCGCGCTTCCTCGTTAGCTGTCGATGCGGCTTTCGCCATTTCATCCACATGCTTCCTCGCTACTTCGGTGCTCTCCGCAGCTTTTGATACACTCTCGGCAATTTCGCGAGTAGCAGCGTCCTGCTGTTCCACTGCAGCTGCGATCGCGCTGCTGAGATGATTGACCTGCGATACTTGATCTGAGATGTCCGCTATAGACGTTTTTGACCTTACTCGTTGAGCGTGCGACGTCCCCGACCAGCGCCGATACCTCTTCGGTCGCTTTTGAAGTCCGCTCGGAAAGTAACTTTACTTCGCTTGCGACGACGGCAAAGCCCCCGCCCGCCTCACCAGCTCTAGCGGCTTCTATCGTCGCGTTGAGTGCGAGCAGGTTCGTCTGAGAAGCGATCCCACCTATAACTTCAATAATGCCCGAAATTCGCTCTGTAACGCCGGCTAGCTCCTGCATGTCGACATCTGCATGGGTTGCCCTTACAGCTGCAGCTGAAACAACGGCATTTGCCTTCGCTGTCTGCTGAGCTATCTCCTTAATTGACGCGCTCAACTCCTCAGCGGCAGCAGCAACCATTTGAACGCTGCCTGCTGCCCGACCTGCTTCGTCTCGTGCCTTCTGCGCTTCTGTAGCTGACCTCGACGCGACACCAGCTAAACTGTTAGCGCTACGTCGCATATTATGTGCTTGTTTATCGAGTACCTTATTTATTGTATCGCCCCGCGATAGAAAGCTCGTCGCAAGTTCCGTGAAATGCCTGTGTTTCTGCTCAGCTTCACTATGCTGCTTCTTAGTCTCCGCCTCTAGACGGCGATTCTCTGCCAGGCGCGCCCGGAACACTTCCAATGTCCTCGCAATCATACCAATTTCGTCGGACCGATCAGCTGACGGTACGAAGGCATCTAGTTTCCCCTCAGCCATGCTACGCATGGAAGCTTCCAAAGCAAGGACAGGAGATACGAAGCGCTTCTGAAGAGCAACGACCAGAGCAATCATTGCTGCCAGCATAACCGCCACGGCAGAACCCGCTGTCATCTTAATCCAATGATTTTCTGCGCCCGCCTGTTCTTCAATCTCCAAGTTCCATGCATTTGCTCTTTCCACAACCGCATCAACCGCTTTGCGGTGCTTGCCGTAAACTACGGCAATTCGCTCAAAACTGTCGCGCGCAGCATTGTTGTCTCGCGCTTCCAATGCCGCAAAGAACTCTTCAGTCAGGCGAAACATCTCTACAGCCGGATTGTGTGCTTCAGCGACAAGGAGATTTTTAGCCGAAGAATCGATACTCTGCTTAAGCCAGTAATCGTGACGAGCCGCATATTCAGTCCGAAGTTGCTCGACACGATGCTTATGAGCCTGTGCGTCTCCACTATTCATTGCAAGACTTACTTCAAGGTAAGTCTCTATTAAGTATTGAGGCGGGGGGAGCACGTCCGCCACCAGGTCTTTCCCAAGGATTATTTTGCTATAAAGCTCCCCGCCAACCCGTACACGCTCTAATCCATTGTGAGCCACCATGACCACAAGGAGATACCCTAAGCAGAGAGCTGCACCGAAAATCTTGGCTGCTGTTGCAAGTTTCAATTTTCTGAAATTCATCTGGCGGCCCCAGTTTCGAATCCTTGATGTTGATAACTTATTTTGTCGCATCCAATTATAAATTATTCTGTTATATCCGTTTTTTTTATTGATAGAGTTGGGTTATTTATATGACCAATGTTTACCCCATATCTCCTGTGTTTTTCGGTCGTCATGCCGATTGGACCATATGATAGCAATGACACCAATAGCCTTTTTATTTGGAGGGTAGCTTTTACTCCATCAACCAGAGCGGTGGGTGATTTCATAACGCCCACGCGTCAAAAGCGCTTGAGGATACCCTGACCTGCTCGACTTCTTCGGACCACGCTGAGCTTGAGAGATCAGCTCTCGTCTCTTCTGGTTTTCCTGCCGGCGCTGCGTGCCTGATCTTTGCCGCGAAGACGGCAGGCGTCAGGTGCCCTAAGCTCGAATGCGGCCGCACCTCTTTATAGTGCCGCCGCCACGTCTCCGTCACGGCCTTGGCCCCAGCCCGGGAGCGAAACCACTCCAAGGACAGGCACTTGTCGCGGAACTTGCCGTTGAAGCTCTCCGCCAAGCCATTCCGCCAGGGCTTGCCCGGATCGATTAATGCCGTTCGATGCCCCGTGCGACGATCAATTTCAGCAGTGCACGACTGACGAAGTCAGGGCCGTTATCGGAACGAAGATAGAGAGGCGATGCGGCCATCGACCTCGATCGCCAGGCCCTCCTTCGA
>JAZKJV010011202.1:0-32103 GCA_037367405.1 Ottelia alismoides | reverse complement strand
TGATTGATCACGGGGGGTTCGTGTCGGGGAATCCGCCGCGCGAGACGGCCGCATCGCCCTGTCCTGCGGCAAAGAATAGGCGCCGGAATGCGGCCAGGGATGGTTCCAGGAGACGACACCCGAAAGTGTCGCCGACACGTTGGCGCCGATCCTGCACTGGCGTGTCTGCCTCGTCTGGAAATGGCTGCGCGATTACGCGCCCGAACTCGGATTCCCGACGCGCGTGATCGCCGAGAGTTATGGTGGCGACAAGGCCGAGGAAGTGAACGCCCGCACAGGATGCGTGGGCTGCAACCTCGCGAGTCGAGATCTCGCCCTGGAGACGATTATCCAGAATCCCAAGTGGGCGCACTTGGAGGCGCTCCTCGAGCTCCGCAATGTATACGCCGAGCTGAAAAAGCCGTGGCGCCGACTCAGGAAGGACGGGACTGAGCGCCGGAAGGACGGCGTCATGGTCGCCAACCCGAACCGGATGGGCCCTCTCACCCTCGATGCGCGTCGGTGGGGACTTGATCAGATCGAGCGAATCCAAGCCGCAGCACAGGTCGATCTCATCAACGCGGCGGAGCGGGCTGCTATCCTCGACCTGATCGCGTCCAACACATGGCCGAACGGATGGGACGGGAACGAGCCCACCGCTGACACGCCCATGGACGAGACCATAGCTGACGGCGTTGTCCAACCTGTGTTCCTCGATATCCTTCGGGAGGCGACACGCTCATGATCCGCCCCTCGAAACCGCGGACCTTTTCTGCGGTGTCGGCATCACCACCGTGCGCTGGGATCGCCGCCTCTGGAGCATCCCAGCTGTCTGCGTCGACGCGGGACACTTGACGATTCCGGTCAAGCAGACGGCGTCCCGGAGGCGTTCTGTAGCCCCTCGGCAGGGGCGCTGCACAGCGTCCACGGTCGGTCTGCATGGGGTTGGTAGAAGCCCCGGCAGAATTGCCAAACCTCTGCGAACATCGCCGTTTCGGCGCCTGGATTGCCAATCCGGCGAAGCCGGCGCCCGCAATGCGTAAGCTGTTGCATTTCCGCGTTGTTCCGGCTGTTCCCCCAAATGCCAAGGCAGGTGAGAAGGAACGCCCCGCCTTCGTCGCCTTCACTCACCGTCACCAGACCAGGCGCACGCACGTTGTGCAGCCCATAGCTTCCCGATTGCCCGGCGTACACGCTCTGCACCACCACCAGGTAGGTTCCGGCATTGGTGGCCACCGTGGAAACACTGGCGTCGCGCGTGGCCGCATTGAACCACGTTGCTGCGCCCGGCCAGTGACCCACTGGGATCATAGATCTCGACGAGCGGCGTCAGGTTCGTGCCGCCCATGCGCAACTCCACACGCTCACCGGCCTGCGCCCCAAACTGGAACAGGTCCAGGTCACCCAGGGTCAGATTTCCCGCCAAGGCGGCGCCATTCGGGAGAACTCCGCCTCGTCGCCGGCGCTGGTCTGGAACGATCCCGGCCCGCGCGCGAAATGGAGCGTGTAGTCTCCGTCCTGCGAACCGTAAGGCGCCGACACCACCACGGTGTACGTCCCGGAGGCCGTCAACCGCAACGAAAGACGCCATCGCGCGTGGCGGCATTAAACCAATCGCTTTGCCCGGCCAGCGTCCCGTTGGGCGCGTACAGGCGAATCCACGGGCGTCAACTCGGGCCCGCCCATGCGAAGGATGACATGATCGCCCGCGTTGCCCTGGAACGACCAAAGGTCCAGATCGCCCACCGTGAGGACTCCCTGCGTCGCAGCGCCGTTGACCAATTCCCCGCCTTGGTCACCCGCCGAGGTCGTGAAGGATCCGGGAATGCGCGCGGAATGCAGGGTGAAGGCCCCCACCTGGCCCGCGTACGCCGCCGAGGCCACCACCGTATAGGGACCTGCATTGGTCAGCGTCACCGCAATGGCCCCGTCGCGCGTGGCGGCATTGAACCCAGGTCGACTCGGCGATCTGCGCGCCGTCCGGCTGAAACACGCGAATCCAGGGCGTCACGGTCGGAGACCCCATCCGCAGCACCAAGGTCTCCCCCGCCTGCGCGGTGAATCCCCACACGTCGAGATCACCCATGGTCAGTTCCGCCGCGTTGGCCACGCCACTCGACAGTTCGCCACCCTGATCTCCCGCCCCCACCGAGATGGCCGCGGGAGCGACGGCCGCGTGCAGGGTGTACGCCCCGGTCTGCGTCGGATACGCCGCGCTGACCAGAATGGTGTAGGTTCCCGCCACCGCGGCCCGGTAGGAGAGGAAGCTGTCGCGCGTGGCGGCATTGAACCAGGTCGATTCCACAAGCTGCACGTTGTCGGGACCGTACAGTCGGATCCGTGGGGTCAACGCCGGGCTCCCGGCGCGCAGCACGATGCTGGCGCCCGCGGTGACCTGCACGCTCCACGAATCCACCTCACCCGCCGGACTGATCTGGTCCGTGCCCGACGCGCCGCTGGCCAACAGACTCTGCGCGGGGGCGTGAAGGCTGGAAAGAACGGTGACCAGAAGGAACCAGGACAGCAGGAATCCCCGGCGCCCAAGGCGCCCGAGGCGGTGGTTGCGGAACAAAGTCATGGCTGGGATGGGTGTAGGGCCAGGGCTTTCCAGCATTCCTCCGAGGGAACGCCTGGGGGTTCGATCAGGAGAAGGACTGCGGCCGGTTCGCCGCAGACTCGGATCTGCGACAGGTGAGCCATGGGGTCGCGAACAGCGCGACCGGCCCCTGATCAGGCCAAGGTTCTGACCGCGCCCGGTTCGCAGCGCAATCACCGGCTTCGTTTCTCGCCGCTTTTTTTTCCGTCCCGTGGCGCGCCCGTGAAAGAATTGCGCACTCCGGGAAGCCTCAGCGCCCCGCCATCCCCGCAGCACCGTCTCCCGGTGACGCACCACCGTCATGCGCTCCCCTTCCCACCACACCACCGCGCCAGCCCGTGCGAGAACCGCGTCTCCCAGCTCAGGTGATAGGCTCCCGCATCCCACCAGATCAACACGTCGCCGGTCCGCAGGTTCGAAGGAAGATCGTGCACGCCGAGATTGTCGAAGGTCATGCAGGTGGGGCCATGCAACATCGTGGGCACGGTCGCCCCGCGTCCCGCGCGCAGCGGGGTCACGCGGTGCTTTTCCCCACGTGGCCACCATGGCCTGGAGCGTGCGGCCCCCATCACAGATTGCCAACCGGGCCCCGCGCGCGTCCTTCACGTCCAGGACGCGCACCCGCCAGCACCCCGCTGTCCGCGGTCAGCCACCGTCCGTTCTCCAGCCAGTATTCCCGAAGATGCGGGTGCCGCGTCCGCAGTCCCACCAGCACCTCCCGCCATGCTGGCGAGGGAGAATCCCGCATCCACCGGTGCCCCCTTGCGGCTGCGCACGCGCGACGGAGGAAACCGCCGCCCAAGTCCAGCACGTCGGGATGCCATCCCGACGCCGCCGCCGCACCCAAGGCTTCCTCCGCCGCCTCACGATAGCAGCGCGCCTCCGGCACGTTGGTGCGCAGGTGAAAATGCAGGACGCCCGGCACCAACCGATCCCGCTTCAACCGTTTCAAGGCGCGTCCAATTCCGAGGGCAGCAGCCCGAACTGCGCACGGATTCCCGGGTATTCAAAGTTCTCATCGCCCTTCGTGGAGAGCCGGATCCCGACCGACCACCCGAGCCGGCGCGCGAGCGGGGCAAGCACGGGGAGTTCGCCCAGGGAGTCCAGGTTCACGCGCAATCCGGGCACGGGATAGGCCGGCAGCCAATGGTGTTTCGCTGGTCCGTTGACCAGGATCTCCGTCGCCGGCACGCCCAGGTCCAGCACCGCGGCCAGCTCGCGCTCGGAAACCACTTCCACTCCGCGCCCCCCGGCATGCCACCACGCGGCAGCCGGCGGCAGCGGCAGGGTCTTGTAGGACCACCAATGTCTCACCGGCAGGCCGGCGAACGCCGTGGCCAACGCCTCGCACCGTCGCGCCAAGGGCGCGGAGGCAAACACCAGGCAGGGCGTCCCCGCCTCCACCACCGCCCTCCCAACCCGCCCCCGCCAGTCCGCCTCCTCCGCGTCGCGAACACCCGCCGCACGAGGCCCCGGTTTCCTCCGGACATCGGGAGCGGTTCTCATCGTTCGTGCCACGGCTCCAGCATAGCCGGAAGCGCGTCGCGCCGAAATCCCGGAACGCGGGCAAGACTCACCGCGCCGCCGGCAGTGCATGCAGCGTGTTGTGGATCACACGCTCCACGGTCTCGCCGGACGCCGCCTTGAGCACACAGCGGATCTCCATGCCCTGTGTCGGGCGCAGCCCGGGGATGGAAAGCCGGACCGTCCGACCGCCGGGCAGCACCTCCGCCTGCGTCACCGCGAGTTCATGCTCGTCCACGTGCTTCGAGCCATAATTGGCGCTCCCGGTTCAGGCCCCAAACCTTGACGCGATAGTTTTCCGCCCGGGCCGCATCCGCCTCGTTCCACGCGTCGGTGAACCCGATCTCCATGCCCGCCGGAAGCGCCTTCAAAGAGACCGGCAGATGGGCCGGCTTCCCGGTGGGCCGGATGCGATAGAACCCGCCATCGGCCTGGCGATTGCCCGCCCACGCATACAATCCGCACCGTGTTGAGATCGCCGTTCCCGGGATGAAACCGTCCACGCATCGTGCGGTGGGCGAATCCGGCAGCGGCAGCGCCACGACGCCGCCCTGCACACGGCCGCCGGAGAGTTCCTCATGCGGCACCAGGAAGATGCGCCCCGTTCCGTAGGAGAGATTGAGTAGTCCACCCGACAGCGCACCCCACTTGGGGCTGGAGATCCAGACCAGTTCCCCGGGCGAACGGTCCATGTCGTTGGTCACCCAAACCAGCGGCTGCTCCATGTCGGCATCCGCACTGCTCGAACGTTCATGGTACCCGAACATGTTCCCGTAGAACCCGCCTTCGCGCACCCGGTTGATGCGGTTCTTCGGCGTCCAATGCCCCTCCTGGTCGGTCACGAAAAGGTGCCGTCCGGATTCACACACACCCCGTTCGCGGCACGGAATCCATTGGCCACGATGTCCGTGCGCGCACCGTCCGCACTCACGCGCAGGAGCGTGCCATGATGCGGCACCAGCGCCGGCAGCGCATGCCGCGCCGACTTGGCGTAGTAGAAGTTTCCCTGTGCGTCCGTCTGCAGGCCCATGGCGAACTCATGGAAATGCTCGGTCACCTGGTGGTCGTTGTTGAAATTCTCGATGTAGTCGATCTCGCCATCCGCATTGAGGTCATGGAGCAGCGCGATCTGGTCGCGACACGCCACATGAATCACTTCATTCACCACGCGCACGCCCAGCGGCTGAAACAACCCGGAGGCAATGCGCCGCCACGTGATCTGCTGTAGATCACCGTCGATGCCGCTGACCTCCCAGACGTCCCCGTTCCAAGTCGCCACCGCCGCACGGCGTCCGTCGGCGAAGAAATCAAACCCGCAAAGCGCATCCGTTCCTTCTCACCTGCCTTGGCATTTGGGGGGAACAGCCGGAACAACGCGGAAATGCAACAGCTTACGCATTGCGGGCGCCGGCTTCGCCGGATTGGCAATCCAGGCGCCGAAACGGCGATGTTCGCAGAGGTTTGGCAATTCTGCCGGGGCTTCTACCAACCCCATGCAGACCGACCGTGGACGCTGTGCAGCGCCCTGCCGAGGGGCTACAGAACGCCTCCGGGACGCCGTCTGCTTGACCGGAATCGTCAAGTGTCCCCGCGTCGACGCAGACAGCTGGGATGTCTCCAGAGGCGGCGATCCCAGCGCACGGTGGTGATGCCGACACCGCAGAAAAGGTCCGCGGTTTCGAGGGGCGGATCATGAGCGTGTCGCCTCCCGAAGGATATCGAGGAACACAGTTGGACAACGCCGTCAGCTATGGTCTCGTCCATGGGCGTGTCAGCGGTGGGCTCGTTCCCGTCCCTCCGTTCGGCCATGTGTTGGACGCGATCAGGTCGAGGATAGCAGCCCGCTCCGCCCGCGTTGATGAGATCGACCTGTGCTGCGGCTTGGATTCGCTCGATCTGATCAAGTCCCCACCGACGCGCATCGAGGGTGAGAGGGCCCATCCGGTTCGGGTTGGCGACCATGACGCCGTCCTTCCGGCGCTCAGTCCCGTCCTTCCTGAGTCGGCGCCACGGCTTTTTCAGCTCGGCGTATACATGCGGAGCTCGAGGAGCGCCTCCAAGTGCGCCCACTTGGGATTCTGGATAATCGTCTCCAGGCGAGATCTCGACTCGCGAGGTTGCAGCCCACGCATCCTGTGCGGGCGTTCACTTCCTCGGCCTTGTCGCCACCATAACTCTCGGCGATCACGCGCGTCGGGAATCCGAGTTCGGGCGCGTAATCGCGCAGCCATTTCCAGACGAGGGCAGACACGCCAGTGCAGGATCGGCGCCAACGTGTCGGCGACACTTCGGGTGTCGTCTCCTGGAACCATCCCTGGCCGCATTCGGCGCCATTCTTGCCGCAGGGACAGGGCGATGCGGCCGTCTCGCGCGGCGGATTCCCCGACACGAACCCCCGTGATCATCAGCACTTTTCGCCGCTGGACTCGCGCAGTGATCGAAGTGCTTCGACCATCGGGTCGACCTTCAATTGTGGGGTACACCACCGGAACGTGTTCGATGGAGGCGGCACACCGCGGCCGAGCATGTAGACGAAGAATCGATCCTCGATCGGTGGGAGAACGACCTGGGTTCGGATTCCCAGGCCTCGCAGCGCCACCAACATCTCCATTGCCGCGGCCTGGAGGGGTGGCAACTCCATCCGCGTGGTCCGCATAGAGGACCGTCAGAGTCTCAGGCCGGGGGACTTTTCCGGTTCGGATCAGGTGAGGAACTAGGCTTGCGACTGTCCCACTGTCCTTCCCACCCGAGAAGCCGATGGCCCAGTGACGATGCTTCCCAGCGAATGCCCTCAAGGAATTGATCGTGCTTTCGATCGCCTCCGTCATCGTCATGCGATCCGAGTCCCATAGTGTGGCATTCATAAAACAGGCGGAGTGAATCCGAGGCGACGAGCCTCAGGGACGGGGTTCGGCGCGGGCTTGATCCTGGACTTCGGCACCAGCTCCAAGCCGATTTCTCCGTCACTGGCCTGTGGCGGCTTCACCTCGAAACTGCCACTGCCCTGCCACTCCACGGGAACTCCCTTTCCCAGCAGCTCCATCAGCTTGGTGGCGTCGCCGATCTTCTCGAAGGCGTAGCGCCTGTACCCGATGGTGACGATGGCAACATTCATGACCGGCCTTTCAGGATGGCAGTGACACGGCAGAACCGCTGCCACAGGTCGCCAGACCAGGTGCGGTTTCCTCGTTCCAGATCTGAGGAGGTACATGGCGCTGATCCCCATGGCTGCCGCCACCTGGCGGAGGCTGGCGCCGGCGGACTCACGGCGCTTCCCGAGCGTCCGAGGCTTCGGGGACCACTCCTTCTCCCGAGACAGGTTGGGCAGCATTTCATGGTTCGACCTTGGTGCTACGTGTCGATCTGGATTTCGAACGCCAGAACAGTGAACAGGAACACGACCTGGTAGTGGGCGTGGGGCCTCTCTGGCGAGCACCCACACTCTCCGCGGGTGAGGCACACTGTGGGGATGAGCACCCAGCTGTCCGGGGTCACGTCGAACAGGAGCGATACCTTCACTTCCCGCCTCCCTTCTCATTGATCGTTCGCTTGGCCCACGCATAGGCATTGTCCAGCGCGACGGCTCCAGTCACAGTGATGACGATCACGAGCGGATACACAGACAGCATGCCCACTGTATCAACGAGCGTCATAAAGCAGGCCAGCAGTAGCACGGCGAGCACTGCTCGAATCCCCCACAGGACACCAAAGCGAAGGCTCGTTTCATGACTTCTCTTCCTTCTCCGCCGCGTCGAGGGGGCGGGAAATACTTTGCCTAGGGTTGGGCACTCATCACCCTCTGTCTCAGTGCCGCCTAGACGGTCATCCGACACAAAAACTTCAAACCATGTGCCGCCGTCGGCGTGGCATTCGTTGCCGGTCGCGAGACCTTCTAGCTCCTCCACCCTCCGCAGCGCGGCGTCGCGCTCTTTGCGAAGCGTCACCACAAGCTCGGCAACCTCCTCCAAGTCCTCCTTGGTATCGTCGAGGCCGCAGTAGCGGCGCAGGAGAACAGCGGCGTAAGCACCGCCCATAACTTTGTTCCCCATGTCATCGGCGATTGCTTTGGCCGCATCCCTCTCCTCCGTGACGCGGGAGAGTTCGCGTTCCAGATCCCCGATGCGCTGGTGGAGCGCCGCAGCGCCCAGCAACGCCTTGGCCTCTGGCGTCCATCCATCGCGCTCGGCGAGCGCCTCGATCTCGCGCTGGATGTCTGATTTCGGTGTCTCGGTGCTCACTTGGTGCCTTTCTTCTCTCCGGTCTCAGTTCTCCGCCTCATCCCTAACGCTTTCGTCTTTGTGCCATTCTCCGCCCTCGGCTTCGTCTCGACGTAGATCCAGCGGGCTTTGCATTTCGCGCACGTCCAGCTATCGCCGTCCTGAGGCCATCTGAACCGCTTGCTGATAGTGGTGAAGTGCGCAAGGCAGCATGCGTTCCTAGGCATCGGAAGCTCCTTTCCGTTTCTTTCGCAGAACGGCTCGCAGCGATGACAAGGTGCGAATCCTGACGGCGACGATTGCCTCAACCAGGTCGCCGGTTCGAGCTGACTCTAGTGCGGCCGCGTGTGCTCTTTCGCGAGCATCGGGACCCTCGAAGGTCTCGACGGTGATTCCATTCACGCGCTCGAACATGACCACGTGGCGGACAGCCTTCGGTCATCTCAAAAGTCAGTGCGTTCTGGCTCATTCTCTGGGTGCTGTTGATGTGGGGCCGGGGCTGGTCACAGTGCGGCAGGAACTGCTCGTACCAGCTCGGCGCCCAGGGGGCGTCGCCGCTTCCCTGGGCGACCAGGGACACGCTCGGGATGCCGCTCACCACGTTCACGCGGAAGGCGGCCCAGGCGACCCCCAGCGACGGCGCGGAAGCCGTCCAGGTCACCCAGTTCGATGACAGCCATCGCTCGGCATAGACAGGCGTGCCGGAGCTGTGGTTTCCCCCGTCAAACTCCAGGACCACGAAGTCGCACCGGCGCGTTTCGCTGATCCAGTACTCGGTGTCGTCCCAGCCCCACCATCCCAGACGGTTCCCCCGCCCATGGGGTGGGTTTGAAGGACAGGCTGAACCCGTCCCAGTTCGACCCGAAGTAGTGGTCGACCTGGGCGTTGTCCACTGCCCATCCGTCGACCGCAACGACGTGGACCTGGGCGTGGGTGGAGGCCGCGATCGCGAGGCTGGCGGCCAGGATGCTGAGGTCTTCTTCAGAGTTCTACTTCTGCGAGTTGCCCAGAGGGAGCCGCATCTGGACGGTGCCGGTGAGGCGGTAGAACGAGCGGCTTCGGGCGCTGTCCCTCGAGCTTCACTTCGATTGCGAAACCGAGCTTCCGCAGGTCGCTGACGCGGCTGTGGACGGCGAATGCACCCGACTCGGCGGCGAGCTGGGGCATGGGCACCCATTCGCCGTGCGCGCGGCGCAGCGCCGCGAGGATCCGGATCGTTCTGCGTTTCGTTGTGCTCGGTCGTGACGTTCATGAGAGGGGGGGCGGCGTTGGTGGCGGCCTTGATGAGGTTCGAGGCGCGGCGGCTCAGCGCGCGTGCCTTGCAGGTGATCAGAGCTGCTGGAGCTGGACCTCGGTGAGCTGGCGCCAGTTCGAGCTGCCGAACTTGTCGCGCGAGATCTCGCCGATGTAGGCGTCGGGCAGATCCAGCTTCTGCAGCGCGAATGCAACCCGCTTGCGGTCGGGCCTCATGGGGTTCGCCTGGTGGTCGCTGACGGCGATGTCGGCGCCAATGTTGGCGGGGTCGTTGAGGAGGCGGAACACCGCCACGACCTTGTCCCACTGCCGATTCGTCAGGTCCCAGGCTGGAGATGTTCCGGCCCAGGGCGTGGATGTGGCACGCGTGGCGTAGGCGGTCCGGCGTCAGGCGGCCATCGACGGGGTCGGCCGCCGCCTCGCGGCGTGCGATGGCCAGGATCTCCTCGCGGAGAGCGGAGTCGGGGCGACCAGGTCGAGACAGCACCTCGCCGTTTCTGACGCCTGCCCAGTGTGTGCGGTAGGCGCGTCCCCACTCCTTCATGTACTTCGCGTGCTGCGGCTTTGTCATAGGGCGGCGCGGTAGGCAGGCAGCGTGTCCAGGCGGGCTTTCCACCGCGCAGCCAGTTCATCCGGGTGGCGATGGCGGAGTGATTCGCGACGGTGGAATGCCACCGTGGCGTGGGGAGGCAGGACGCACTGCGTGACGAGCACGTCCTGCAGGCGCGCGTGATCGGTGGAGACCAGCGCGAACAGCTTCGCCCGGGTGGAGATCGTGGACGCGTGGATCGAGATCTCCTCGACGGGAGCCTTGGCCTCGGACTTGTCGATGATGCCGAGCACCATCACGGGCCCGGTGTCCCCGATGAGATCGAAGTTGCAGCCGATAGCGCGCACGCGGCGTTTGAAGTCCTCGGGCTTCTGGGTGACCAGGTAGATGCCCGAGTAGGAGGCCTCGAAGTCGCACCCATCGAGGAGCACGTCCTCGACCGAGTCGGTGTCATTGTAGAACCCGACCTTCGTGCCCTTGCTGGAGCAGCTGCGGAACTCCGTGGCGTGGCAGGCGGTGAAGGCGGCGTGGTTTCCGGAACCTCCGTCGACGCGGCAGTTGTCGACCACGGACGGCAGAATCGTGGCTCCGTTGGCGCGGTAGCCGATGGAGAAGCCTGATAGGTAGGCGTCAGGTGCGCAGGCTTCCACCACGCAATCTCGGAAGATGGCCGCCCCCTGCGTGGCGGATCCTCCGGCCTTCGCGTCATTGATGGTGGAGATTCCGAAGGCTTCGTGGCCCAGAGCTACGGAGCCCCGCAATCCGATGACGCGCACGTCTTCGCACCGAACGTGCGAACCGAAGAACCGCAGGCCGACCGTGACGAGTGCGTCGTCTTTGAATGCCCAAAACCTTCCGTTGATGGTGACGCCTTCGACGCCCATCTGCCTGGCGCCACCGTGCCCATCGCCCACGCGCAGGACACTCAGATCCGGCCGCGCCACTCCGCCTGTCGAGCGGACGGCATTCGACAAGAGGCCGATCTCCGTGCGCTCGGATCCTGCGCCGATCAGGCGCTGCTCGGATGACATCTGGCAGAAGGCATTCTTGGGATGAGCCCAAGCACCCCTCGTAAAATACACCCCGGGGTAGAGCCGGAAGGTGACAGCCTGTCCGTAGTACTCCGCGAAGACCTCGTCCAAGTCATCCTCCGGCCGCACCCAGACGTCTGGGGAATGGAAGTCCACCAGCTCGACGATGCGCCGCCTCATCGCGGCCTCCCTTGGGCCTTGGTCCGCGGGTCGATCGCGGACTGGGTTTCGGGGCCGGCGATGACCTTGTCGCGGACCTCCTTCAGGCTGAAGACCACGCCGACCTTCTTCATGAGCGCGAGACGGAAGTTGCGCTCGTCGGCGGTGGGGAACTCGATCTTGCAGGAGGCCTCGTACAGGCGCACCAGCTGGGCGCGTTCTGTGGCGGTTTCTTTTTCGTCAGGCATGGGGTGCTTTCGTGGTTGAGGTTTCGGGTGTCGTGATCCGGGAGATGACGGCTAGGACGCGGGCCCGCTCGCGCGGGTAGGTCTCCATCAGTTCGGTCGCGCGTCGGATGGAGTTCCGGGCGGTGTTGTGGTCCAGGCGGCCGAGCTCGCCGGCGAGCGCGACCGTGGTGTAGCGCCCGACATTGCGCAGGATGTAGGCGACGAAGTGCCGGGCATCGGCGTATTCCCGCTCGCGACACCGGGACCGGATCAGGTGCTCGTGGAGCCCCCACTCCTTTGCGACCTCGGCCACGACGCGATCGGTCAGGGTCTTGTTCGGGTTGGCCGCCAGACCACGCGCCAGTCGTCCCACCTCATCCTCGAGGAAGCAGATCCGGCGCTGGAGAGCTTCAAGGGTGAGTCGCATCACTCCTCCTGGGTGGCGTCCCGCTCCGGGTCGCCGTTGGCGTCTGCTTCCCCGAGGGCGACCCACAGCACGTAGCCGAGGCCGGCCATCAGCAGCAGCGCGTTGAGGACGATGAAGCCGAGGAACCCCACCAGGGCACCCCGCCAGTAGCCCAAGATGACAGCCGCCATGAGGACGTGGAGCGCGGCGACGATGAGGATCTTGAGGCTCATCGCTTGGCAGAGGTAGAGGTGGAACTCAGTGGAACCACCGTCAGTCCGCCCTTCGGCTCGTAGACAATGACGCTCCGTCCACCTCGAAGTTGGCTGCAGTGCGCCTCGTACTTCGGGTCGGTGAAGACGGCGACGACGTTGGTAATGAACTGGGCGTCGGCCGGCGACACGTTCACCAGGTGGAAGGTGGTGACCGGACCGAGCGCTTTGCTCACGGGCGGGAGGGATTCAGGCGTTGCTGGTGCTGGTGCATTCATGGGGGCGTTCTGCGAGTCGGCTTTTGAGGTGCTGGTGGAAGACGGAAATGCGCAGTTCGAATCGCTGGCGCTCGAACTCGGTGGCGGCGAGGCGCTCGCCGCGCATGCAGCGGAGGATCTCCCCGCGGAGGTTGTCGTCGGACATGCGGGAAGCCTCCGACTGCAGGTGCTGCAGTTCGGGGATCACGCGACGTCCTCCGGTGGGGACAGCGGGCCGTCCAGCCGCTGCCAGTGCGAAACCGTAAGAATCTCGTGGCACGTCTCGGAGTCGTAGAATGCGTCCTCCTCCCCGCGATAGCAGAGGCGGTAGCAGTCGGACTCCCGGCAGTACCCGAGGACAACTTCGTCGGCGTCGGGCAGCTCCTGGTCCACACGGACCCAGCGAACACCGGTTGCAACCTGGGCAATCACGCAATCCCCCCATCAGCGCGCTTGCGCCATTGGCCGCAGCCAAACTCCTGCTTGGTGCGGGGCCAGAGAGTGCGTCCGTCCTGGCTCACGATCGGCGACTGGCGCCGGCAGTGGCCCAGCACGGTGTCACCCCGGGAATCGTGGATGAACCAGAACTGGCAGGTGGCACAGGGGCCACCCATGTTGACCTTGGGCGGAGGCGTCGGCGTACGACGCACGAGGGCCCGGATCTTCGCGATGAACGACTTCACTCGGCCCCCCCTTCGGTCTTGGGGGCCTCGGCCGCGATCGTGTCGGCCAGATCCATCTCCGCCGCCTGCGCGAGGCAGTAAGCGATGATGACCTTGCCCCAGGTCATCTTCGGTCCAGGGAGATCGCGCGCGTCCTCCAGCAGCTTGCACCAGGCGCCCAGGCCATCCGCCCGCACCACCCGGTGCTGCAGCTCGGCCGGCACCTCGGAGTGCGTCCGCTGCGCCTTGCGCCCGTCGGCGCCCGGGATCACGTAGGTGACCCGCACCCGCTCCTCTGGCGCCGGCGGCAGCTCGAACGCCTCAGCGAACTGGGCCAACTCGATGTCCGTGACCCCGGTGTTGGTGAGGTTCAGCACCAGGCCGGGCGATCGGCGGAGCCAGAGCTGGCGCAGGATCTTGTTGCTCCGCAGTTGGTGCTCCAACACCTCAGTGCCGACAATCACGATGCCGCACTTTCTGCGGTCGTGAATTTCGCGGATGAACTCCAGTGTCATCGCGCCGGACTCGCCGCGCCCCATCAGTGGCTGGTGGGCTTCGTCAACGATGAGGAGAACTGACTCGTCGAAGCAGTCCAGGATCCGGCGGCGGAGCTCGTTCTCACGGCGCTGGGATGGCACCTGCACCTGCTGCGCCATCTCCTGCAGGAAGTTCGTCAGCCCACCGCGCGTGGGCATGCGGACGAGCTGGGTCTCACCGTGGTTGAAGACTTTCGCGTATTGCGTGATCGCCGACGTCTTTCCGCACTGAGGCGGCCCGAAAATGTACGCGATTCGCCTTTTCGTTCTGGCTGCGCGGCAGACTGCGAAGATCCGCCGCGTCGTGCGAGTCTCCACGAAGGACGAGGACAGCGTGCTCTCGGTCTCGGCGATGCGGCGGCGCATGCCGGCGACCGCCTCCGCAAAATGACGTACCGAAACGCCCTGCTCGGTTCGTCGCCCGGTGAGGACCTGGTAGATGGTGTCCGGGGAGTACGAGTCGCCGTTGGGCTTCTTGAGGCGCTCGGCCACGGCGCCGATCGGGTGATTCCCCCCCGCTGCGTATCGCTGGAGCCAGCGAATGTGCTCGCGCTCAAAGTCGGACAGGCCCTCGGTCGCCCGGTGAACCACATCGCTTGCGATGTGCCACCGGTTCGGAATCCCCGCCCGGCGCTGGATGGGTTTCTCTGGCGGTGTAGACAGAACGACTGCTGCCTCTCGTGCTTCAGGTGCTGGTGCTGGTGCGTTGGTGCTCATGGTGGTGCTCTACCGTTCGGTCAGGTCCACGGTCTCTTCCGTGACTGACTCAGGTGAATGACTGGGTGCAGTGAGATCGAGTGACTCGGTCTCGGTGGGTTCGGCCGAGGTGTCGGCCGGAAGGGATTCGGTGGCGGCGGCCATGGCGGCGCCCGCGCGCGCGGCGCGCATCTCGGGCCGGGCCTCGCGTTTGACTTGGGCGGCGGCGAGCACCTCCGCGTTGTGGCGGAGGTCGGCAATGCGTTGCTCGGCCACCTCGCGGCCCAGGCGCGCGACCGGCGCCAGCCGCTCCGTGAAGACCTTGTTCACGCGCCCGAACTCGCGGCGCAGCTCGTCTGCATCCGCCCTGCTGGCGCGCTGCAACCGGGGCGCCACACCGACGTAACGCCCGCGGGCGTCGAAGAGGAACAGGAGGTCCGGCGCGAATGGGTTGAGGAGCGTGCCGTACTTCTCACCGTCGCGGAACGCTGCGCAATCGAACCGCACGGAATCCGCTGACAACTCGGCATCGTCGAACTCGATGGCGGCGCGCGAGACGGTGCGCTCCACTACCAGGGCTTCGCGGTACAGCACCAGGGCGACCTGGTCGGCGCGAAAGCGGGTCAGCGCGCGGTGGCCTGGCGCCAGACCTCCATCGGCGACATGCGGCGCACGCGGCCAGGCCGCGACTCATCCGGCACCACGTGCAGATCCCATCCCTCCAGCTCGTGCTCGGTGCGTGCATTGATCCGCCCGTACACGTTGAGGCAGATCTCGAGGGAACTGCCGGTTGCTCAGCACCGGGAATCGCAGCATCGCCGCCAGATCCGGACGCTCCTGGCTCAACCCCACGAACGCCTGGACCAGGGCGTCGTTGTGCTTGAGCAGCCCGTGCGTCTCCTCAGGCCGGCGCTCCACGCTCAGGCCCGTCTGGCCTGGGAGCATCCCGAGCTCGTTGTGGATGAGGCCGCCCAGGACTTCGAGGGCCGCCTTGGAAGCGAAAGTTCCCGCGGCCTCGGCCGGCGTACTGGCCGATGTGCGCAGGGTTGCCTTCCATGCCCGACCGCTGCACCGTGATGCGCCCGCCACTCAGGTCATAGAGCAGGCGCTCCAGATCCTCGCGGATCGCCGCCGTGCCGTGCTCCACCATCATCACCGTCCCGCGTTCCGCGGAGTAGCCGTGGCAGGCCAGACACTGAGCGACCAGGGCGCGCATGTTCTCCTCGCGCAGGCCCTCCATGCGCCCCGTGATCTCCGACTCCGTGCGCACTCTCTGTCCCCAGGCGAACTTGCAGGCGGAGTACAGATCGAGCGCGTGGAACTCCACCGGGCGACCTGTCTTCGCCGTGCCGAGCACGTTGACGAAGTGGTCATGCACCAAGTCGTCGAAGACGTAGTGACTGCCCACCCAGAGATCGCGGGCGGGTGGTGTAGACCAGGGGACCGATGCTGCGCGCGGCGGCACGGCCCTGGCGGAGCGCGGTGATCTCGAACCGCGTCCGCATGTGCCGCATCAGGTTCGCGTAGCTCCAGCCCTCGGGCAGGCGATCCCGAGGGGCGTCGGCAGGCACGCCGGGGATGAGTTCGCCAGCGCGGAAGGACCGGACGAGGGCGCGGTACGCGGGCCGCGCGGCGCGCTGGTTCATGGTGACCAGCTTCTGCCAGTGCTCGATCGTGGCGGGGTGGAGCCCGTTGAGGCGGCGCTCCGGCGGCCTTGGCTCGGTCGATGAGGCCTCGCCACCCGTGCTCCATGGCCAGGTCGTACTTCCGGCGCGCCGTGCGCGCGCTGACCCCCATCTGCCGGGCCACTCGTTCGAGCGCGGCCGCGATCGGCGGCTCCACCGCCGCCAGCGATGTCATCCAGGCGCGGACCTCCGCGCGGACCGCGTCCGGCAAGGTCGCGAAGTCGGTGAACTCAGACTGGGGGACGAGGAGCTGCATGGAGTTGGTTCAAGCGAGGAGTTCCTTGGCCTTGTTCACGGCCTCGGGGCCCCGCTCGGCCTTGGGCGTGCGGAGCCAGCCGCGCATCGCGCGGTTCAACCGGTCGGTGTAGTCGATCAGGGCCTCGACCTGGGGATCGTCGAGGAGCGTGAACGACTCCTTCTCCAGGGACAGGCGTTCGGCGATGTGGGTCAGGACTCCCGGACGACCTTGCGCATGTCCTTGTCAGAGGGTGTGGAGGCCGCCCCTTGCCCGAGGTTCCCACCCTTGGCGGCGCTGCCCTGGGGGCTTTGGCGATGCCAAGATCCAGCATGAATTCCATCTGGGTCCGGCCATCCACCAACTTGTGGACGGCGTCGGTCAGCATGGCGTTCTCCCCGGCCGTTAGCTCGAGACCGGCTTCGCCACGATCTCGCAGCAGCAAAGCCCCGAATCCCTTGAGCTTTCGAAGCCGAGGCTTCGCCGCCTCGCCATCATCATCCAGTTGGTGGCGGTCTTGTCGGTGATCCCAATCTCGGACTTCAGGAGGTCCGCCCAGGTGGCAAAACCGGAATGATTCCGGTTTTGCTTTCGGACCCGCCTTGAACGAATCCGTTGGCCTTTTTCAAGGCCGCCAGCTCAAACCCCGCCATGACCTGGCAGGCGACCTGACAGCGCTGGAATTTCCCGGAGAGGTCGATCCAGTGCAGGACACCTTTGACCGTGCCGGTCAGTTGAATGTCGCCGATCGGGGCGGCGGGCTCCAAAGCCTGGGCCGATCGTTGCGCGGCCTGTCCATCCGCCTGCTTGTGCCAGCGCTCCAGGGCAGCATCCCGCGAGCGTCGCCGGGCCTCGTCGCCCGCGCTGGGGGATTCGCTGGCTTCGTCCACGATCTGGACGTCGTGGACCTTCGTGTCGTCGGGGGACTCGTCGTGCATGTATTGGGGGTGCATAGGGAGATCAGGTGACCAAACGGCGGGGAAACGAACTGGCGCAGGGAGTGGACCTCGAACCACCGCGTGTGGTCCTCGACGTCCGACGCGATCTCGCCCGATCGGGCGAGGTTCTGGAGCAGCTGGGCGGAGACCACCCAGCGCTGCTCCAGCTCGGAGCCGCGCAGGCGAGCGCGCTGCGTGGTGCCCAGGGCCGCGTCGATGGCCTGCGACTCGGTGAGGCTTTGCCCCTGGAATACCTCCGCGACCAGGAAGCGCAGCTCGCGGCGGGATTCGCCGGAAGCGAAGTCCCAGACCCACCGCAACTGGCCGCAGTCGACCAGCTCAGCACGGACTCACTGTCGAGCCCGCGGAAGGCGCGCACCGTGTTGATGTCGACGAGCGTCACCACGCCGCCGGTCAGGATCGGCAGGCGCCCCGCCGGCACCGTCTGCGCTGAGCCACCGGCCGACGCTCCACGCGACGCGGCGCGGGCGCCGGGCTGGCCGCGGCGGGCACGTCGAGGAGGTTGAGCTGGCGGATCGGGTTCATGGTTAGCGCTGGCTGGATTTCTGGCGGGCCTTCCAGGCCAAGTCGGAGAAGCGGGCGGCGGGCGATGGCTGCCCTAGGATCACCGAGGCCGCGGTGGCCTCGGCGTCCTCCGGATACCAGCGGCGGGTCATGAGCCGCTTCGCACCGGGGACCCGCGTCTGTTTGGGGGCCCAGCTCATGATTCGAAGCGGCTGGGGTCCATGGCGTGCCGGATCTCGTCGTACGTCCGCGCGGCGCGACGGAGGATGCGGGCCTCCGGGCTCTCCTCGCTGCGGATGCTCCCGGCCTCAAGGCACGAGAGGAGATAGCGGGCGAACAGATCGCGCTCCGCCCCGGGCATGCGGCGATCTTCTCCCGGATCTGTGCAGCCGTGATCATCGCGACCTCCGTGACCGCTCGGCGGTCGTGTCTCCCAGGCGGCTGCCGCCGCGGGGGGTATCCGTGAGGTGAACTCGCGCTGCTGCATCTCGTGCTCGTTAAGCGCCCGCAGGAGTGTTCTGGCCTTCAGGGCCCCAGGATGGTTGCGAGGTGCAACAGCGATCAGGGATTCAAGGGCCCTGCATCGGGCATGGATCGAGTCAGGTAGTGCCTCGACCACGAGTGGAATAATGATGTCCCAGTCGCTCATAGGTTCGTCGTGATCCCGAGCGCCTCCCGAATCTTCGAAAGCGTCGGACCGTGGTGTTTTGGGTTCCGAATCGCGTTGTAGACCGTGATCCGGTGACGCCCGATCGACTTGGCGAGACCGGCAACGCCGTCGAACCCAGCTCGCCAGGCGAGGCGCCGTACGGTCCTTGGTGTCAGTCGGGTGGCAGCCATTTCGTTTTGCAACAACTACGGTGCGTAGTGGTACACGTCAACATCTTTCTGTTGCGAAGTGAAACAGTGTAAGAAAACGGCCCTTCCTTCCGTTATCCTCAGGAGGATGCTTCCTGAGTGGATCCGTTGTGTGATGAGTTCTTTCGCTTGAGGACCAGATCTGGCTGGTCCCAGGCCGAGGCGGCTCGAAACCTCAAGGTTTCGAGATCGCTAATCTCGCGCTATGAAAAGGGCTGATCCGGCCGAAGCGCTACCTGCTCGAAAACTTCGCGAATCGGATTGGGGAGAGGCTTCTCATCGGAGGTGAGGATGATCTGTCGGGCGATGCCGACGGATTTCCTGTGGGCTTGGCGGACTGGGAGAAAAGCGCTCTGCGCCTCCTGCGGAGAATCGTGCCGAGCGCCAGGAAGTCGGCCATCAAGGGCTTGGCCGATTTCCTAGCGGGATTTCCAGTGGTTGCTCCGGGCGACGGGAAGCGACCTACAGATCCAGTAGTAGCTGTTGAGGAGGATGAGACCGACGACGAGCGACACAAGCGGGTCGCCGACGCGCTGGGAGAAGCATTGCTCTCGGGAACTGGATGCCGCCCGGAAAGCCCGAGGAG
Source organism: Ottelia alismoides (assembly GCA_037367405.1). NCBI lineage: Eukaryota > Viridiplantae > Streptophyta > Magnoliopsida > Alismatales > Hydrocharitaceae > Ottelia > Ottelia alismoides. The sequence goes on along the minus strand of JAZKJV010011202.1, from coordinate 12,970 downwards.
AGCCCACCACCGCAAAAGAATCCGAACAACCTCCACGCGATCCATCGCGTTCAACGACCCAGCGATCCGTGCCAGACACCGGCGGAGTACAACCTAGGGGACATACGACGATTCACTATGCCGAATGACCCTGGACAAATACGGTCCACCCCCACTCGCGACGCGGTCCGCGCGCGTGTGGTCGACGCGGTGGCCGATTTCTACCCGCACGCCGATGTGGTGCGCGTCAGGGCATTCGTGCAGGATGACTGTTGGAACGCTGCAGAGCGCACGCAGGGGCGTGGCACGCACGACGCGTTCCTCGTGCTGATCAGGAAACCGAAGCCATGAACCATCGATTCATTCCCCTGCGATCATAATCTGCTGCTTGCTTGCGCTGCCTGCCATTTCCCAGGCGGTCCGAAGCCAGGAAGAATCTGCTGAGACAGCGCTACGGGTCAACCCAGGGCAGCGTACCTCGATCCCAAAGTCGCACGCGGAGCGCCTTATCCAAGAGCGCGCCAAGGATGCTGAAAAAAGGCCCGTCGGATCGCGAGTCGAGACGCTTGTTGGTGAGGTTGTGGAATGGTCGGGGCCGGGAACGGTCGTCGTGAAAACTGTCTACCAGGGCAAAGTCTGGGTTCAGACGGGAGAGGTTCTTGAGTACCAGAGATCGGATCCGATGAATCAGATTGGTCTGTTCCGAGGTGGAAGCGGTGCGGTGCCGCCTCCGCGAGTCGTCGAGACTCAAGGCCACTACGTCACAAGGAAACTGAGCAAGACGACGACCGTGGCTGGCGTGGCGCAGGGCGCCGTCAAAGCAGGCCAGAAGATCGCGTGGAGGATCGAGTGGGTAGAGGGCGCGAAGCTGCCCAGACTGGTTGGCCCTGCGAAGTAGCCTCACGTTCCCTCGCGGGGAACGGGCGAGAAGATCACTCAGCGCCCATGCTCTGGGCGCATGGTCCTGCTGAGCGCCATTGTCCTCGCCGCTGCGGCGGGTGAATCGATCCCCGCCCCCGCGGTCTCGCCGGCCGGCGGGCAGGTCATGACCCAGACCCAAGAGCTGGGTCCTCCTCACGCTGCTCGGCGCGGTCGCTGCCTTGGCGATCGTCTTCAACCAGATCTCCCAGGCCTGGGACCGCTACAAGGGCACCTCGCGCACGCGAGAGATCGGGCCGCAGCCACTGATCGTCCGAAAGCAGGAGACCTTCGTCACCACCGAGGACGCGGAGCGCCATCGGCAGGAGGTCCAGGTGCGCATGGCGTCCATGGAGCGCATGGTCGCCACCCTCATGTCCGAGATCCGCGAAGACCGGACGCGCGTGCAGGCCGACATCACGTCCATCCGGAATGAGATCCACGCGGCGGAGATGAGACAGAGCAACCTGGACGAGGAGCGCGCCACCAAGATCCACGAGCGCATCAACCTCGTCCTGGAGGCGGTATCTGAACTCCGCGGAAAGGTGGACTCCCTGTGAACAAGCTGGCTGATCCCAACTCCCGGTCGACGGCGACGCTGCGCGCCATCCTCACCTGCATCGGCTCCGTGCTCGCGACGCGCGGGGTGATGGGGGAGGGAGAGGTCGAGGTCTTCGTAGGCGCTCTGACCATCCTCATTCCCCTCGGCCATTCGATCTGGCTCAAGAGCCGCGCCCGCGCCGGCGAACCCGCCCCTCGGAATCCCCCGCACCATGAGATCCCCGGAGATCACCAAGTTCATGCTGGAGGCCGTCGACCGCTGTGGTGGCGAGCCGATGCCCGAGGCTGCGCTCGTGCAGTCCGCCCAGCTCGCCTACCGCCACCGCCATCCCTCGATCGCAGATCTGGAGGCGGAGATCCGCCGGCTGGAGTCGGAGCGGTACCTGTCGATCACCACCGACGAGCTCACGCAGCAACGACTCGTGGTGCTCACGCCCAAGGGCACCGCCGCGCTGCGCGCCCACTGAACACCATGGATCCCCTGGGACCCCAACGCAAAGTGCGCGGCGATGCCGCCGCCGAGCTGGTGCCGCACGAGGCGCTCTTGGAGAAGCTCCTCTGCGTGGACAACCTCACCTATGCGCAGGTCGTCCAGCGGCTGTGGGACGAGCATGGAGTGCAGACCACGGTGAAGCGGTTGCACCGATGGTACCACCGGCACGAGGCGGAGAAGCTGCGCGACCGAACCCTGCGCAACATCACGTCCAGCGCCGAGGCCGTGCGGCAGATCCGCGCCCAGGCCGAGAAGCAGGGCGTGCCGCGCGTCGAGGAGCTCATGTCCCTGGTGCGGGTGCTGACCATGCGCGTGGCCACCAGCGGCGCTGAGGTGGACGTGGAGTCCATCACCAAGCTGATGCACCCGGTGCTGGAGTGGGCTCGGTTGCAGACCAAGCAGACCGAGGTGGCTCTGGCGCAGGAGAAGTTCCGCACCGCGCTCAAGTCCAAGATCGAGGCGGGCCTGGATGAGCTGGCCGAGGCCTTCAAGGCCAACCCTGAAGCCATGGATCTCTACCGCCAGGCGCGCGACCTGATCGCCAAGGCCACGACCGATTCCGAAGCCGCATCATGAAAACTCTCGTCCCCATCCTCCTCATCGCGGCGCTGCCCATGGGCTGCGCCAAGACTCAACTCAAGCTCGGCGATGCGAAGCTCCAGACGTCGACGTTCGGGAACAACCGCAAGTTCGGCGCCTTGGAATACCGGCGCAGCAAGGACGGCGCCGTGGTTCTCCGGATCGAGGGCTATGAGAGCGACCAGGTCCAGGCGCTCAAGGCCGGGCTGGAAGCCGGTCTCGAAGCCGCCGCCCAGGCCGCCTCGCCGACGCCGTGAAAGGCGCCCTCGCCCAACTGGACGCGCGGCTGTCGCGTGACCGCCGCGCCGTGCGTGTCCCGAACGTGGACTCGTTCGCGGACTTCCTGCTGCATCATGCGCGCGTGAAGATCACGGCCGGGCCCGATGCGGGCCGGTACACGCAGTACTCGTTCGAGGGTCGTGAGTCCCTCATCGAGATCTGCAATGTGATCGACCACGTGATCGGGTCACAGACCGGCAAGGCGCTGACGGATTCGACGATCGTGCTCGCGGGCGGCGCGCAGTTCGGCAAGACCGTGCTCGAACTGAACCTCGCGGCGTATCTCGCGGCCGTGCGCTTCCTCTCCCCGGGCGTCTACATGCCCGACGACAATCTCGCCGCGGCGATCGTCGACGCGAAGTTCCGTCCGGACATCTTGGACCAGATTCCGTGGCTCGCTCAGATGACCCAGGTCGGCAAGGCGGTGAATGCCTCCGGCAAATCGGTGAACACGAAGGGTGCATTCCTGGTGACCGATGGTGAGCGAAAGGCGGTTGGATTGTTCCGTGGTCTCCGCAAGATCCCGACATCGTTCTCGCTCGACGTGGTGGTGCGCGACGAAGAGGACGACATCCCACGGGACAAGGCTCAATTCCTCGAGGGCCGCATGACGGCGTCGTCGATGCGGTTGCAGATCATCGTGGGCACCCAGCGTGTGCATGGCACGGGCCAGCACAAGCAGTGGGAGGCTGGCAGCCAGGGCGTGCGCATGGTGGGCCCGGTGATGAAGCCCTGCACCGGTCGGGTGGTGGAGGCGCATGGGCACCGGTACCTGAAGGAGGTGCCGCCCGGCTGGCTGAACCCCGAGGACGAGTGGCCGGGGATCTGCCGATGCGCCGTGAACGGCACCCCGCAACCGGATGACCCGCGACTGGGGTGGGAGGGCGACTTCCGGCGGCCGGAGGCGCCGGACGAGGTGGTGGCCACCTACACGCCCGACGGCACCTACTACCTCGCGCACCCGGCGACGGGCGAGGTCCCTGGACTGCCATGCTCCGCTGTGGTTCCACCGTCGTCCCGATCGGTTGCCGAAGCGGCAGTGGTCTTTCCGGGTCGCTCAGATTGGCACGCCGGCCATCGACCTATCGCAGATCGTGAAGCACTGGGCCAAGGCCACCGGGGATGCCGAGGCCATGGTGGCGTTCTGTTGCGACCGCCTGGCCAAGCCCAAGAGCACGGCGCAGGCGTTGACCCCGTCGATCCTCAACCGCGCGCGCGAGGTGGATCCCTACGACATCGGCGATGCGCGCACGGCGGTGCCGCGCTACGCGGGTCTGGACACTGGCGACCGCTGCTGGTTCTGGCTGCGCGAGGTGGCGGGCGGCGCCGACAAGCGACTCATCATGCCGGTGCAGATTGCCCTGGGTGACGTGGTCTCCCGGGTGCTGGCCCTCTGCTCGCTGCATCACGTGTCGTGCCTGTGCATCGACGAGCGCCCGGCGGTGAGCGAGGCGCGGACCTTGGCGCTCATGCTCAACGGGCTCGACGGCGTGGACCGCTGGCCGCAGGTGGACTGGAAGTCGCGCGAGAGCTGGGCCTCGTTTCCCAGCGGGCTCACGTGGAACGGGGCGCACCCAGCGCTGGCAGGGCATGCGCTGCGCCCTGGTGCGATTCTCCAAGCGCAGCCTGGGCGATGGCGTCAGCCATTCCGCGCACGAGTGGGACGAGAACGGATCGCGCCGGTTCGTGCCGCTGATCGAGTGCAATCGGTTTGAGGCCATCGATTCGGTGGTGCAGGAGTTCCTCACCCCGCAGGAGAACGTGGTGGAGGCGGTCAAGGATGCCATCACGGGCCTGACCTCGTGCGCCAGGCGCCGGCCATGCGGCTGCCGCGGAGACTCGATGGCTCCCCTGGCATCCTGGAGGTCGTGGACAGCCATCTCCTCACCGGCTCGGTGCGTGAGAAGGATGCGGGGACCGGCGAGCTGGGCGAGTACGTCGACGGCTGCGAGAACCATCTGCTCCTGGCCGACGCCTACTCCCGGCTGGCGGAGATCCACGGCGGAGTGGAGACCGCGGTGGCCCCGTTGGCCTGGGCGACGAGATCCCCGCTGGCGGCAGGGTCCACCCTCCGGGACCGGAAAGGCCGCACGTGGTGACCGCTGCCGATTCGCTGGGAGCCCGTAGGAGCGATTTTGACGCACCGACCCCTGTCGTGACCCGTCCGCGCGCTAAAAATGCCTGGGAGCGTTCTGCACGGGGTTGCAACGGCCAACCGTGTTCGGCGCTCACCTCCCGGAAATGACCCACGCCCCCGCCTCATGAGCCCTCAAAGCGGAAAATTCCACACGGAGCGCGTCCAGCGCGCGATTGCGAACCGCATCAACCCGATCCGCGGGCTGACGCCGGCGGTCCTCGTGGCGCACCTGGAATCCTGGCGCAGGGGTGACCTCCGGCGCCTGGCGCTGCTCTGGGAGGAAATGGAGCAGCGGGGACTGGGTGCTCCAGAACGTGGTGGCCAAACGCAAGAAGGCCGCCTCGCGGTGCGCCTGGGAGATCCTCACGAGCGACGATTCTCCCGAGGCCGAGGCCCAGAAGGAGTTCCTGGAGTCGCTCTACAATGACCTGCGCGTCACGCACGTGATCGATCAGGACGAGACCGGCGGCGTGCGGCTCCTCCTCCGGCAGATGATGGACGCCGTGGGCAAGCGCTACGCGGTCCACGAGATCGTCTGGAGGCCCAAGCCCGGGGCGCTGAGTGCGGACCTCTTCTTCTGCCCGCTGTGGTTCTTCGAAGCCCGCACCGGGCGCCTCCGGTACCTGGAGTCCGATGCCGCAATCGATGGCCAGCCCATGGAGGAAAGTGGGTGGGTGGTCACGGCCGGCGACGGGATCATGCTCGCCAGCGCGATCGCGTACGTCGCAAAGGACCTTGGGTCAAGGACTGGCTCAACGTGAGCGAGAAGTTGGCCTCCCCATCATCGACGCCGAGACGGACGCGAAGCCGGGCACGCCAGAGTGGGACAAGCTCGTGGAGATGGTGGAATCCGTCGGGCAGGGACTGGGCGGTGGTCCACAACCGAGGGGCGAAGCTGCAGCTCCTGGAGATGAAGGGCGGCCAACTGCCTCAGCCGGCTCTCATCGAGTACATCGACCGGGCCCTCGCCTCGCTGTGGCGCGGGGCCGACCTGTCGACCATCTCCGCCGGATCCGGACAAGGCCAGGGCGCCAGCCTGCAGGGGCAGGAAGAGCAGCTCCTCCTGGAGGACGATTGTCAGATGCTGAGCGAGACGCTGAACGGCGCATCGACATGCCGGCGCTCAAAGTGGCGCTTCGGCGAGGGCGTGGAGCAGCTCGCGTACTTCAAGGTCTGCCCGCCCAAGCGGCAGAACGTCGACAGCGATCTGAAGGTCGACGAGTTCATGCTCCGCGTTGGCCTGCCTGTCGGTAAGGCCGACCTGCTGGAGCGGTACAGCCGGCCGATGCCGGACGACGACGAAGAATTGGTCGAGGGCGCCAAGGAGACACCGGCGGGCTCATCCGCCAGTGGGGACCCCGCATTGGACACGCCGGCCCGAGAGGAGGGGGACGACGAGGATGCCTCGGAGGACGATCCCGCCGCGGGCCGGCGTGTTGCTGCGGACATGGCGAACGCTGCAGCGACGCTGCGCGCGGCCTTTGCAGCCGATCTGCAACCGATCCGCGACCGCCTGCGTGCGATCCTGTCGATCCAGGATCCGGCCATCCTCGAGTCCAAGCTGCGCGCCTTCCGTGACGAGCTGCCGAAGCTCCTGGTCGACGTGAACGCCGACCCTGCGGCCGCGCGCGAGTTCGAGCGCATCTACGCCGACGTCTCTTTGAGGGACGGCCTGATGTTCCCCGCGCACGGGCCGGATAGCTGGAGGGGTGACACGCTCACCCCAGAGTGAACGCGGTCATCCAGCTCTCCAACGCCCTGGCGGTTTCCGATGACGGGTGGGCCATGCTCGCCCCTTTTGGCGAGTTCGCGGTGTCGCGCTGACGCCCGACGGGCCGCGCGCCGTGGTTCAGGTCGTCGACAAGGAAAGCGGGATCGCCCTGGTCAACTCGGTGAAGAGCTTTCCGGGGAAGGCCCGCCGGTTCTTTCCGTTCTGTCCCCATCTTCAATGGCCATCCGGACGTGCCTGGCATGTCCAACCGCTGGCCTGACACCGCGCCCAAGGGCACATCGGCGACCTGCAGGTGCGCGATGACGGCATCTACGTCCTGCCCGTCTTCAACGAGGCGGGGGCCGACATCATCAACTCGGGCACTCGCGTGGGTTTCTCCGCCTACGTCGAGGCCGCGGTCGTTGGCGAGAAGGACGGCGCGCTCGTGGCGCGCTGGACCACCTCAAGAGCGCGGGCCTCACCGACACTCCCAATCTCCCGGTTGAACTGCTGAACGAACGGCAGCCGGCTGGGGCAGAGAACCAGAACACCATGAATCCTTTGGTCATCAGTGCGGCTCTGGCCGCCGTGGGGGTTCGGCTGGCCAATGCCACGCCGACCGAAAACGACGTGGTCGCAGCCATCACTGCGGCCGACACCGAACGCCGCAAGGCGGTCGACCTCGCGAACGCGAAGGACGCCGAGATCGCGGCGCTCAAGACCGAGCGCGACGGGCTCAAGACGAAGCTGGACGCCCAGGCGACCGAGATCGCCAACGCGGCCACCGCTGCGCGCAAGGCCCTGCTCGACGCGCGCATTGCCGACGGTGCCATCACCGAGGCGGATCGTCCCCTGTGGGAGGACCGGCTCAAGACCAACTTCGCCAACGAGTCCACAGCGCTCAACGCGATCAAGGGCAAGACGCTCAAGACCTCCAGCCAGGTGGCCAACAGCGGCTCGCGTCGCCAGACCGCGGCAGACCCCGGCACCGCCGAGGGATTCGCGGACGTCTTCAAGGCGCAGATCGCCAACGACGGCAAGCTCTCCAAGTCCCAGGCCATCGACCGCGCCATCGCAGTCGCGCCTGAGGCCTACGCCGCGTGGCGCGCGGCCAACGGGCAGCCTGGACTCAACTGAACTTGGGCGGCTCCCCGAAACCCCAACCACAACCAGATCTCCTCTCCTGACCTATGGCAACGACCAGTGAAAACAGCTCGGGCCTGCGAACCTTCCAGGCCACCGCCGCGGCGATCCCGCACGGCGCGCGCGTGAAGGTGGACTCCAACGGCCTGATCTCCGTCGCCAGCGCGACTGAGGTGGCCGTCGGCGTCACCACCGAGTACGTCGCGGCTTCCGGCTTCGGAACCGTGAAGCTCTTCTCCGCGCCCGGCACCTACCTGTGCCTCGCGTCGACCTCGATCACCCGCGGCGCGCATCTCTACCCGGCGGCGTCCGGGAAGGTGGCTCCGACCGGAACCACGCGGATCGGCTTGGTCGCGCTCGAAGCGGCCGCCGCGGACGGCGACCTCCTTGAGTGCGCGCCCGGCTTCCTGGGGGCTTAACGCACGCCCGGGGCACGAACCAATCAGACCAACTCTCCAAGAAAGACTCTCATGTACAACTCAAGTGGAGCCACGATCCGTGCGGACCTGAACATCAAGGTCGAGGAGGCGGCAGCGGCGGATTCGTTCTTCATCGGCGGCGATGTGATGCCGCCGCTGGGCGTCGACGCCAAGAGCGGCACCTACCCGAAGATCGACATCGCGGGCGGTGCGCTGCTGGACAACATCGCCACTGAGCGCAGCCGTGGTGGCAGCTACGGCAACGTCGTCCGCAAGTGGGGCACGGACAACTACGACTGCGTCGATCGCGGTCTGGAAGAGCCCGTCGACGACACCGACCAGAAGGATCTCGCGCGCTTCTTCAACCTGGAGCAGGCGGCGGCCCGCCTGGTGCTGCGCAACGTCCGCCTGGCTCACGAGGTTCGCGTCGCGGCGGCGACGTTCAACACGACCAACTACGGGTCGGCCACCAACTCGGCGGTCGCCTACACCATCGCCAACCTGGCCACGATCGACTTCCCCAGGACGTCATCGCTGCGGTGGAGCGCGTGAACAACAACGGCGCGGTGGCCAACACCGTCGTGCTGTCGTCCACCGTGTTCGCGCGGCTCGCGCTCAGCGCCAAGTTGCAGAGCTGGGATCCGCGGCACAGCCGAGGGCCAGAGCAAGGTCGCGGTCAATGCAGCCTCGATCGCTGCCTCCTTCCGTGACTTCGGCATCGAGCGCGTGCTGATCGGCCGGGCTCGGTACAACACCGCCAAGAAGGGCGCTGCGGCCTCCATGGCCTCCGTCTGGGGCACGACCCATGTCTGGGTCGGGCAGGTCAACCCCAGCGCCAGCACGCCGATGGATGGCGGCGCCGGCTTCACCCTCTACTGGAATGCGGAGGGCGGCCTCTGGGTCACCGAGACATACCGCGACGAGGGCAAGCGCTCGAACATGGTGCGCGTGCGCCAGAACACGGCCGAGAAGGTCGTGGGATGGCACGGCGGGCACCCTGATCGCGACGCAGTGGTCCTGAGCAATTCCCCCGCTGGGGCGCTACCGAGGGGGCGACTGGTGATGGTGCCACTGGTCGCCCCCTTTCCCTAACCACCACCGATTCACATGGCAGCATGGGTCCAGGTCACTCTCGACGACCTCCGGGCGGAGGCCGCGAACGCGCGCATCGAGGCCGCCGTCGCAAACGATACGCACGAGGTGGAAAACTACTTCGGCCGGATCCGCGACGGAGTGGTGGCGGAGGTGCGATCGGCCATCGCCTCCTGTCCTTCGAACACACTGGATGCGTCGGCCTCCACGGTGCCGCCCGAGTGGCGCCGGTACGTCTGCCTCCGGATCCTCGCAGCCTGGCTCGCGCGCGTTGGCCAGGGCGACGACTCGACCTACCGCCTGACCGAGGACCAGCGATCTGAGCTGGAGCGCCGTTACCAGGATCTGGCCCTCGTGCGCACCTGCGATCTGGCGGTGACGACCCCGAACACCGCAGCCACCCCGGCGCATACCTCCCTGGAGAGCTCCATGCGCATCGTGGGCGGCGCGCGGCGCTACACGCGCGACGAACTCGACGGTCTCTGATCTCCCCATGCCGACTCTCACTGGCACGATTGTGGATGGCTCCGGCGTTGGCGTTGCCTCCACCACCATCACTTTCGACACCGTGGGCGATCCTCTCGCGGTCACCGGCGGCGCCATTCGCACGCGGCAGCGCGTGACGGTCACCAGCGAGAGCGACGGTGACTTCTCGGCCACGCTCGCCGGCGGCGCCTGGCGCATGCGTTGGGTGGGCGCTGGCCTGGTTTCGGAGGTGGTCTTCACCATGCCGCCCTCCGGCGGCCCCTACGCGATCAACGACCTGGTGTTCACACCACCACCGAATCCTCCGCGGCACAGGTGTACGGCGTTGCGGGCCGGACGGCGCTGCGCGCCATCACCGCATACGCGGCCAACCAGATGCGGTTCCTCACCTACCTGGTCACCCCGGGTGATGGCCAGGGCGGGTGGTTCAGGTTCGATTCCGCGAGCACCGCGACCGACGACACCGTCGACGTGCTCAAGCCCGACAACATCTCCAGCGTCAATCCGGGCCGCTGGGTCCGCGACGTGTACGCCTGATTCCACCCCGATGAAACGAGTTCACCCCATCCTGATCGGACTCATTTGGGCCGCCTTCCTGATCGTTGCAGGTCTCCTGCTGGCGCGCTGCGCGCACGGTGCAACGTATCTGTCGTCGCCTCAGGTCGGCACCATTGCCGACCTCACCAACCGGGTCATGCCGGCCACCGGCCTCGGCGCTGTGCCCGTTCACCAGGTCATGGGCATCGCCACGCCTGGCGACTGGGGTGAGCCCAAGCCATTCCAATGGGACCGCACCAACACCCTCACCCCGAATGCCGCGCGCCGGGCGGTGTCCGGCATGGTGACCGGACGCATGGTGCATCCCTGGACCGACCGGGACGCGCGAGTCTTCGGTGTGACGGCGTACGAAGCGCCCGAGGGGCCGACGCCGTGGTTGAAGCGTTTGGAGTCCTCCCCCGTGGGGTCTGGCGCGTTCTCGTTTGCCATCCGCTTCAAGGTTCCGACACCGAGTTCCCAGTCGATCGGACTGCTCAGCGTGAATCGGTCCCTGTCGACGGACGGCGGAACGAACTCCCTGAACGCTTCCCTCGAGGTCTACCGCGGCAGCGGAACGGAGTTCTCGATCTTGGTCCGCAACACCAACTCGTCCAGCGCCGGCGGCGGATCGACCACGCTGGAGGCGGGCAAGCTGCAGGCGAGCGCATCGCTCATCGATGCCTACGTGGGGCAGACCGTGGACCTAGTCGTCACGCGGTCGGGGACCAACTGGCAGATCTACCTGCAGGGGACCAACGTGACGGCCCTCCTTCGCGGCCGACAACCTCGCCGGCCTGGGGAAGTCGATCGGCAGCGGCGACTCCCTCGACTGGATGCTGGGCACCACGGTGGCCAACGACTGGATCTGGCCCGAGCCGATCACGCGGTTTGCCCTCTGGACATCGACCCTCAGCTCCGGCCAGGCCGCGGATCCGTGGGGCACCAGCGGCAAGGTCATCGATCACCAGCGCGGGACGTTTCCGACGCTCACCGACCAGGCGCCGGCCATCCAGGCGGCGATCGATTACGCGCACGAACTCGGCGGCGGGCAGGTGCGCCTGCCGGTCGGGAAGATCTACCTGGCGACCCGGTTCGCCTGCGGGCGGACGTCCACCTGGTCGGCGCTGGCGCCCCGGCGTATCCCGGCAACGGCAACCGGCCGACGCGCGGGGGCCCGACGGTGCTGGTCCTGGCTCATGGCATGGTCGGCACGGCGATCATCGGCGCCCGCGACTACGCGGACCCAAATGCGCCGTTCCTGACCACTCGCGCGCTCTGGGCTCTGGGCAATGGTGTGGTCTCGTCTCGCTTCATGCGGTCGAGCGTGCAGGACCTGACCATTGACGGATCGATGGCTTACGCGGCGCGCGGGATATGGTTCGACCGCGTGGGCGCCGCGTCGGTGCGCAACGTTTCCTTCTGGCACGTGCCAGGAGCGCCGATCTATGCGACCGCCGGCAACTGCCTGCAGTTCGTGCAGTCCTGGGGGCAGACGCACCGCGGCATCATCACGCGTGGCGTGTCGGATTCGTTCATTGGCCCCAACGTGTGGATCGACGGCGCGGCCGGGCCGGCGTTGTGGAACGCGGGCAACGGGGTGCAGGTGTTCGGATCGACCTTTGAATTTTCGCGCAATCCTCGGTCGGCGCCGGTTTTCGAGCAGACAATCACGGTCGACACCGGCACCGACACGATCACGGCGGTGGGGCACCGATACCTGACCGGCGACCCGATCCGGTTCCTTAACGAGGGCGGCGCTCTGCCTGGCGGGCTCTCGGCCAATACCGACTACTTCGTGATCCGGCTGGGGGCGGACACATTCCGGGTGTCGACGAAGTACATCGACGAGGTGACCGGCGGCGGCGCGCTGAACAGCGCCGACGTGGTGGACATCACCAGCACTGGAAGCGGTACGCACTACTCCACGGTGGGGCCCAGTGTGGGCATCCTGGGCCAGGGCGACGGCAACACCTACTCCGCCCTGAACGTCCGCGGGTCCTGGGACTCCGGCATCCGACTGGAGACGTTTGGCGAAAACTCGGTCGTCGGAAACAACGTCAACCTCTCGGGCTACCAGAACCCTGCCCGCACCAACGGATCCATTGGCGCGATTCAGCTTCTGTCATCGCCGAGGAACCGGGTCTACGCGAACCGGACCGACGACCGTGAGAATGCGCTCGGGACGCAATACGGCATCATCGCCGACGCTTCATCCACCGAGAACAGCATCTCTGGGAACTCCGCTGACATCACCACCCCCTACACACTGGCGGGCTCCGGCAATTGGTGGTCGGACGGCACGGGGGCCTTTTTCCCTGGGACGGCGGCACGCCGCGCATCTACCTGCCCAGCACGGCAACCTTCGCCAACCTCGACCCGCTCGACAGGACGAACACATTCACGCTGCAGCTCGCCCGCGATCGGTATCGCATGCACGCGTCGATCGACGGCACGGCCACCAACTGGTGGTACAGCCCGCTGCTCCCGTCCCAGACGACGCAATGGTCATGGACCGGGGCGGGCAACGGCGGCCATGGCGATGGTGAACAACGGGGCCGGGGCAGGCCTTGTTCTTCATCTCGGGCGCCTACTCGTCGTCGCAGGAGCATCGGCAGGTGAACTCGACGACGGCGGGA